>OX465484.1:21660039-21726462 GCA_950022335.1 Eurois occulta
AACCGACTAAAACCCACTCCTGCCGCGCCAGTGTCCCTCTGACATGATCAGAGACCTTATTATTCATGTTTTTTATTGATTTTGCAGCGACTTGTCTTTTGGAGGCCGAAGAGAAATGCCAAATTTAGTTTTTACACAATTGTTTGTGCTTTTTTAATATTAAAACCTGTTTCACAATTAAATTTTTCTATTTTCCATTTGTCTAAAATTAACTAATACTAAGTACCTATTTTCATTATTTCTAAACTAAATTTAAAACAAAATAAATAAAATTGACATAAATTATAACTAATTAACATCCAACATAACATTTTACTCTTATTTTTACATCAGGTAAACCCTTGTATTTGCCCTTACGAATTGTTTTCCAATTTTGCCTTGATTGATATTCGCAGTATATACTTATTATATAAGTCGATATCATCATACGCAGAATTTTCCACCAGTTTGACACAACTTGACGATTCCACTAGAGTTGGCTTACGGTCCAGTGTAATTTGAGCCACTTTCCAAGGAAAGTGACTCCCATTCCCATCCTCCATTAAGCCAACCCTAGCGGTTCGCTTAATGCGGCTGCCATCTGGTTGTGCCAAACTGGTCATCTCCGTGTACACAGAAGTGGGCGCATCGACCACTTTAGCAATATGCTATGGTCGCTCGCGCGAATGCGTCCCACTTCTTGTGTACCGGGCATTCCTTACTGAACGCATTGTGCGAGTGTTCCCCGAGCTTGGCTCTGGTGCAGTTAACGCACACCGCTGCCTCACCACTGACTGGGCAGTCCAACCTAAGGTGTGGACCGCCGCAGTGGCTGCATAGGTCAGCGGGCTCCGTGCAGAGACGCTTGCCATGACCGTATGCTAGGCAACGGGTGCACTGCACCAGAGGCGTCTGGTCTTCGACGCGCACTCTCTGGAGGTCAATGCGAAGCTTGCCTCCTTCGAGTGCGCGTCTCCAGATTGCAGGGGAAACACTCAACACAATGCTGTTCACATGAGGGTTCCGTGTCTTCTTCCTGAATTTAATTAGAACTTTTTGTTCCTCGTCGCCGAGGCCGTCAAATAACTCCCGGTTCTGATTCTTCAGGGCTCGCAACACGTCCTCGTCGCTGTGGATCAGCAACACGTCCCTGAGAATCAGAAGCGGGTTTCGGTTTTTGACTTCCTCGACGACGAGGTTCTCTCCGGCCGCCTCGAGTCGTGCCTTTAATTTACGCCTCTCCTCTTTTGATTCGCACCCCATAATAACCCTCTGGTCTTTTGCCTTTCTAACTCGCTCTACGCGCACCCAGCCCTCCTTCGCGTCCACCGCTTTCCGCACTCTTTCGAGTATCTCGGCACCCGTATCCATCTCCTGTGTTGAGGAGACAACCACGGAGTGCAGCGTCGTACGCTCCGGGGCCTGTGCCCCGGTGTGGCGTTTACTGACGGCCGCTACACTCGCGTAGGTTCTCTCCCCCACACTCTCCCCGCTAGCCAGACTGTCTCGCAGTCTGTCGAGCTTCTCGGAGTTGTCTCTCAACTCCGAGATGTGCTCCTTCAGACTTTTAAGGAGCTCAGTCTGGCCAGCAAGAACCTCGACGGATACGGGTCCGAGACTACGGTCGGCGGTGGGCGCGGGTTCCGGTACGGCGATGGGTGCGGGCACGGGCGCGGCAGGGGCCCTGTCCTGCTCCGACTCCTTGATCAGCTCATAAAGTCTGCTAACGGCTTCGAGCACCGCAGCCTTTATCTCCGCCTTGAGGTTGCGAGAGCTGCCTAAATTGTGCTTTGCCTTGTTTAGGCAAGCTCTCGCCTCCGCAATGCGGCTGCGGTGCCTAGCCTCAGTCTTCATGAGCGACCTCGGAGCTTTTACAGGAGCAGGGCGCGTCGCCGGAGTCACCGGACCCTCCCGGGCCGCGGGAGTATCGTCTCTGAAAACGATTTTCCTCACCGCGTCGGGGGGCTCCGAGCATTCGGGAAAGGGAGGGGTCCCCGCCGAGCCCGGCGGGTGCCAGAGGGCCTTGGTCCTCGGGCTCATGGGGCTTTGATAATTCTTGGCGCTTTCTGGGGTGCGGAACATAATTTCTGGGTGTGAGGAGAGGGTTTCAGACACTGGTACTTGTGTTGCCCTGTAAAGGGGGGGAACACAAACTGTAATGAAATACTAAAATCAATTTAAATACAAAATGTTATATAATAATAGTCGCGCCTAAACGATCGACTGTCACAAATAAGGTTAATTAATATAATATATAATAAAATAATATAATTTCGTTAAAACTTTGTCAGGGTGTTTAAAAAGAGAGAATTCTCCTGTGTCCCTGTAAAAGGGGGTACACAGGAGGAATGAAAATAATTAAATTAAAATAGACAATAATATAAGAATTATAAATTAAAATTAAAACTCAATTAAAACTTAATAATTAAAATGTTAGCCTTCAGACTCAGTCAATATGTTAAAAATAGAATAAAAAATGCTTATTTCCCTATCCACACTATTTACGAATATAAAATTAAAAATATTTTCCCACCGATCAATTCCCGTCCACCTTCCTATAGACCAGAGGGCGGGTGGGTGGGCAAAATTTTATTTGAGCTAGACGGGCGAGCGAGGGCTCAAAAGACGCGGCTCGTCGCGGGCTAGCTAATTACGAAATAAAACAGGGTGGGTGCCGAATAAAATTTTTGAGTTTTGGTCAAAAAACCAGTTTTTGAACCAAAAAATTTAGGGTTTCAACCTCCAACCTGGGCGCTGGTGCACGGAACGCGGACCAGAACACAGGGATGAAGGGTGAGTACTATTGAAACTATAATTTGAAAGAAGATTTGGAAAAACACTAAATTTTGATGAGTTTTTGTAAAAAATTCGAAAAATTTCTAAGGGTGGTAAGGGAAGTTTTTTATAAGGGTAGTTCGGTGAGTGCAATATCGTCAGGACGTCGGCGGACGCCTAGTTTTGTCTAAAAATGCTGAAAACAGCTTCAAAATCGCACGTCCAGAACCGAAAATATGAACGTTCTTGTTAAAAACTATCTCCCTTAGGTGGATTTAGGTACTATACAGAAACTATGAGAAAAAACTATTTTTTAAAAATGTACAAGTTTTATTTGAGCTAGACGGGCGAGCGAGGGCTCAAAAGACGCGGCTCGTCGCGGGCTAGCTAATTACGAAATAAAACAGGGTGGGTGCCGAATCGGTTAGGTTAGGTTAGGTTAGGTTAGGTTAGGTTGGGGTGCTAGGTCAGAAAACCTCCTAGGGGGCCCAGTGGCTGCCGGTCCTTCTCGATACGTCTGGAGGGAACAGCAGCTGCTGTGGACGGTGCACCCTGGGCGCGGCAGTATCCGTCCCCGATGAATGGGAAGAGATTCTTATTCCTCGGGGAACGTTACTGTCGTGGCCGATATTCTGACACGGTGGGGCGACTCCGCGCGACCCTCTGAGACGCAGAGGGCGCAGTGGAGGAGCCAGGGCGGGCTCGGTGTGCCGCCGGGCGTTGGGCGCGCTCGGTCCGGTCTTGTGGAGGGCTGGATCGGGCGCGTCCGGCTTCCGGCGGCGCACCGAGCCCGCCGGTGGGTGGACCGGGCCCTCGCTTCCCGGCGTGGTCGATGCCATGCTGGGGGGCGGGGAGGCCTGGTCAGCGGTCGCCTCCTTTTGCGAGTTCGCTCGCAAAGGGAGGAGGCGGAGCGCGCGCGGGGGGGCGATCCTCTCGTTGCGCCGCTCCGCAGCGGAGGAGCCGGGGCGGGCTCGGTGTGCCGCCGGGCGTTGGACGCGTCCGGCGTCCGGCGGCGCACCGAGCCCGCCGGTGGGTGGACCGGACCTCTCGCTTCCCGGCGTGGTCGATGCCATGCTGGGGGGCGGGGAGGCCTGGTCAGCGGTCGCCTCCTTTTGCGAGTTCGCTCGCAAAGGGAGGAGGCGGAGCGCGCGCGGTGGGGGCGACCCTCTCGCTGCGCCGCTCCGCAGCGGAAGGGGGAGAAGGCGTTGTGCCCTCCCTCCTCATGGTGACGGCGGGCGGCAGGCACGGGGGTGCCTTCGCCCGCATTGCACTCGTCACCTTTGCGGGTCATTCCGGCCCCCGACACCCGCGAGGGTGTGAGGGGTCGCCTTGCGGGGCAATCGTCGGCGGAGGACTGGTCGTTAAGGCTATGCCGGTTTCCCAGTCCCCCGCCACTATGACGAAGCGGGAATGCGCTGGGTCGTTTTAGTGGGTATACCGGGTCCGCCCGGGGAGTCCCACATACCCCTTTCCGTCCCCCGACGGGAGGGTATGCGTAATGCATTTTTTCCCAGCGTCAACAAAAAAAAAAAAAAAAAAAAAAAAAAAAAAAAAAAAAAAAAAAAAAAAAAAAAAAGGTTAGGTTGGGGTGCTAGGTCAGAAAACCTCCTAGGGGGCCCAGTGGCTGCCGGTCCTTCTCGATACGTCTGGAGGGAACAGCAGCTGCTGTGGACGGTGCACCCTGGGCGCGGCAGTATCCGTCCCCGATGAATGGGAAGAGATTCTTATTCCTCGGGGAATGTTACTGTCGTGGCCAATATTCTGACACGGTGGGGCGACTCCACGCGGCCCTCTGGGTCGCAGAGGGCGCAGTGGAGGAGCCAGGGCGGGCTCGGTGTGCCGCCGGGCGTTGGGCGCGCTCGGTCCGGTCTTGTGGAGGGCTGGCTCGGGCGCGCCCGGCGTCCGGCGGCGCACTGGGCCCGTCGGTGGTAGGACCGGACCTCTCGCTTCCCGGCGTGGTTGAGCGCCATGCTGGGGTTCGGGGAGGTCTGGTCAGCGGTCGCCTCCTTTTGCGAGTTCGCTCGCAAAGGGAGGAGGCGGAGCGCGCGCGGGGGGGGCGACCCTCTCGTTGCGCCGCTCCGCAGCGGAGGAGCCGGGGCGGGCTCGGTGTGCCGCCGGGCGTTGGGCGCGCTCGGTCCGGTCTTACGGGGCCGGTCCGGGCGCGTCCGGCTTCCGGTGGCGCACCGAGCCCGCCGGTGGTCGGACCGGGCCCTCGCTTCCCGGTGTGGTCGACGCCGTGCTGGGGGGCGGGGAGGCACTGGTCAGCGGTAGCCTCCTTTTGCGAGTTCGCTCGCAAAGGGAGGAGGCGGAGCGCGCGCGGGGGGGGCGACCCTCTCGCTGCGCCGCTCCGCAGCGGAGGGGGGAGAGGGCGTTGTGCCCTCCCTCCTCATGGTGACGGCGGGCGGCAGGCACGGGGGTGCCTTCGCCCGCATTGCACACGTCACCTTTGCGGTCATTCCGGCCCCCCACACCCGCGAGGGTGTGAGGGGTCGCCTTGCGGGGCAATCGTCGGCGGAGGACTGGTCGTTAAGGCTATGCCGGTTTCCCAGTCCCCCGCCACTCGGACGAAGCGGGAATGCGCTGGGTCGTTTTAGTGGGTATACCGGGTTTGGTTCGCCCGGGGAGTCCCACATACCCCTCCCGTCCCCCGGCGGGTGGGTATGCGTAATGCATTTTTTCCCAGCGTTAACAAAAAAAAAAAAAAAAAAAAAAAAAAAAAAGGTTAGGTTAGGTTAGGTTAGGTTAGGTTAGGTTAGGTTAGGTTGGGGGACCCCCCACAGAGCATACGTCCACGTCGTGTCCCCTGGAAACAGCCCAGTTCTGACCACCGTAACGGAGTGGCAGACTGGGTCTGGCTAAAGTGCTCTGTGCATCGCAGCGAATTTTAATCTTGTATGCCTTGTGTCGAATGCGATATGCCGAATACACCCTCGCGGGACGCCTGCGGGCGCTTTTTAAAAACAAAAGGCCCTTCTCAGGGCCAACCCAAAGGCCCTTCTCAGGGCCAACCCAAAGGCCCTTCTCAGGGCCAACCCAAGGGCCCTTCTCAGGGCCAACCCAAAGGCCCTTCTCAGGGCCACCCAAAAGGCCCTTCTCAGGGCCACCCCGACGCTTCGGCGTCTGAAGTTAGCCGCGCGCCGTCTGCGGCTAGCTATTTTGGAGGGGCCGAGTCGTCTGACAGCGACTCGGTTGTTGGAGTGTCGGACGCGAGTGGCGCTAGGTCGCGGAAGCGCGTTAGGGGGTCCGGGAGTTCCTCGGCTTCGGGGTCCAAACCGTTGTCGAAGGCTAATAAGCCGACGACGACGGCTGCGGACACCCATGTCGTTGGGCTCGCGGACGCCCAACGCCAGTTGGACCTGGCTCGGCGGGCGCACCTCCAGCAAGAGCTGGAGGAGCGGGTTGCCGCGAGGGAGCAACGGGCGCACATTGCCCGGGCCAAGTCCGGGTACGGTGCGTCCCGCATCCTATACGCGGACTACTCCCTAGCCGAGCTGGAGAGAATGGCGGAGGAGGACAAGGAGGAGATAGTGGCGGTCGCCTCTAAGTCCTCCAACATTAAGGGGACCTTGCAGAAGGCCCTCAAGTGCCGGGCCGCGAGCATGCGCGGGGTCGTCGCTGAGCTGGTCCAGCGGACGGCCTCCGACGAGACGCGGCAGCTGCAGGCGAGGGTGGATCGCCTGCAGTCGGAGGTCAGCCAGCTTCATCTGAAGCTGGCTGAAGCCACGGCCCGGCCACAACAGGTCGAGGCGAGCCCTGTGGCCGAGGGCGCTGCCTCGGCCCGGCCACAACAGGCCGAGGCGAGCCCTGTGGCAGAGGGCGCTGCCTCGGCCCGGCCACTACAGACCAAGGCGAGGCCTGCAGCAGAGGGCCCCTCCTCCAACCTTGAGGATATCATCCGCAAGGTAGTAATGGAGGAGAGGGCCTTCACAAGAGCCTGCTTCGCAGGGATTGAGGACCGGCTCCTGCCGGAGAAGCGCCTCCGACCGCCGCTTGCGGCGGATAAGAGGCGGTCTGAGCCGGGGCCGTCCTCAACCCAGGCGCATGAGAGGCGGTCTGAGCCGGGGCCGTCCTCCTCCCAAGCGGAAGATGCCCTTCTTCCCTCAACCACCCCGTCCAACGAGTGGACGGAGGTGCGTAAGGGGAAGGGCAAAGGGAAGGGCAAGAGGTCGGCAGCGGCCGTCCCAGCTATCCCTGCCGTCCCCGCTACCCCCGCTCCCAGCCAGTCGCAGCCGACCGGCAAGGGAAGAGGTAAGGGGAACGGCAAAGGGAAGGGCGGGGGAAGGGGGCAGTTGGTCCCCCCGAAAACCGCGGCCGTCGTGGTGACGCTCACCGCGGAGGCTGCGGGGCGAGGGGAGACGTATGCGTCCGTCTTGGTGCGGGCGCGTGCCAATGCCGATCCTGCCCAACTTGGGATCGGCAGTGTGTCTTGCCGGCGGACCCAAGCCGGGGCTCGAATATTCGAGTTCCCGGGGGCCGAGGGCAGCGCCCGCGCTGACCTCTTTGCAGCCAAGCTGCAGGAGGTCATCGCGGACTCTGCCCGGGTGGCCCGGCCGGTCAAGTCGGCGACCATAGAGGTGACGGAGTTAGATGACTCCGTCACCAAGGAGGAGGTGGTGGCGGCGGTCGCAGCGGTGGGGGGCTGTGGCGCAGCGGCGGTCCAAGGCCGGGACATAAGGCCCGGCCGCGGCGGAATGGGCACGATCCGCCTCGAATGCCCAATCGCAGCTGCCAAAGCCGTCCTTGCGAAAGGACGGCTTCAAGTCGGCTTCAGCGCGGGTACAGTCAGGGCACTCGAGGCTGGTCCTCTGCGGTGTTTCCGGTGCTTCGGCATCGGACACACCCGGCCCCTGTGTCCGTCCAAAGTCGACCGGTCGGACGCGTGCTACCGCTGCGGCAAGGAGGGCCACAAAGCCGCCTCCTGCCAGGCCGCCACGCCGCACTGCGCGGTGTGTGCCGCCAGTGGCCGCCGGGCAGGCCACGTCATGAAGGGGGGGAAGTGCAATCCCCCCCCTAAGCGTGGCAAAGCGCAGGCGCCGACCGGGCCTGCACCTGCTGCTGCCGCTAACGCCGCCGTTCCTGCGGCGGCTGCGGAGGAGGGTGCGATGTCCGACTGATGGCCAGGGTCGAACATCGCATCCTTCAGGCGAACGCCAACCACTGCAGGACAGCCCAGGATCTGCTGATGCAGACCATGGCTGAGTGGTTGGTGGACTTGGCGGTGGTCGCCGAACCCTACTCGGTCCCTGGCCGTTGGCTGGGCGACCGGGACGGCTTAGTGGCGTTGGTGGCGCGGTCTTCCACGGACTCCCCTCCCCTCTCGCTCTTAGAGAGGGGACCGGGATACGTGGCCGCCGCGTGGGGAGAGATAGCGATGGTGGGGGTGTATTTCTCCCCAAACCGCCCTCTCTCGGACTTTGAGGATTTCCTCGAGATCCTCACTGCTGTCGTAGGGAGGGCGGCGCCACGCCAGGTCGTGGTGCTCGGCGACCTAAACGCCAAGTCGGTGGCCTGGGGCAACCCGGCCGCAGGCTGCAACGTCCGGGGACGCGCCGTCGAGTTTTGGGCGGCCTCGAGCGGTGTGTCCCTCCTTAACAGAGGGGCGGTCCACACGTGTGTGCGGCAACAGGGCGGGTCGGTGGTGGACGTGTCGTTTGCCACCCCCGCGCTAGCCACCCGCGTCGTGAACTGGCGGGTGGAGCTGGTGGAGACCTTGTCGGACCACCGTTATGTGCGGTTCGACATCTCCACACAGCGGGGAGGGGGGACGGCCCGCGCTGGGCAATCTCCCTTCCCGCGGTGGGCACTCACCCACCTGGACCGGGAGGCAGCCAAGGAGGCGGCCTTCCTCCAGGACTGGCTGTCGCCTCCCCCTGTCGGGGAGGTCCCGGACGTGGACGCCGCAGCGGTCCGGCTACGGAGGTCCTTGACCGAGGTGTGCAACTCCAGCATGCCTCGGTCTCGCCGTCCGCCTCCCCGTCGTGCCGTGTACTGGTGGACGGAGGAGCTGGCGGGGCTCCGGGCCGCCTGCGTGGCGGCCAGAAGGGCCTACGCGCGTAGCCGACGGCGCAGCGCCCAAAACCGAGTCCGGGCAGAGGAGGACCGCCTGTACGCCTCTTACCGAGAGGCTACGGCGGCCCTCAAGTCTGCAATGGGCGCTGCGCAGGACTCGGCGAGGGCCGAGATGCTGGAGGGTCTCGACAGGGACCCCTATGGGAGACCATATAAGGCGGCGCGGAATCAGCTCCGCCCCTATGGTCCCCCACTGTCGGAGACCCTCGAGCCGGCATTGTTGGATGGGGTGGTCCGGTCCCTGTTTCCACGCAGGACCGACTTCGCCCCTCCAACAATGGATCCCCCGCAAGGGGCGACTCCACCGGAGGTGGAGGTGCCCCCGGTCACGGCGGCGGAATTCTACGCGGGGGTATTGAGCCTCCGCGCGAAGAAGACCGCCCCCGGCCCGGACGGCGTCCCTGCACGTGTGGTGGCGATTGCCGCCTCCCAAATGGAGGACAGGTTTCGGGACCTCTTCAGCGCGTGTTTTACGGCTGGGAGGTTCCCGAAACTCTGGAAGGAGGGGCAATTGTGCCTCCTCCGGAAGGAGGGACGCCCGGTGGACTCCCCCTCGGCATACCGGCCCATCGTTCTGCTCGATGAGGTCGGTAAATTGTTCGAGGGGATTGTCGCCGGGAGGCTGGATAGCCACTTGCGGGGGATAGGCCCGGATCTGTCGGACGCCCAGTTCGGTTTCCGTCGTGGGCGTTCGACGATCGACGCGCTGGCCCTTCTCAAGGGCCAGGTGAAGGAGGCGGTGGAGGCGGGGGACGGGGTGCTGGCGGTGTCGTTCGACATTGCAAACGCCTTCAATTCCGTCCCCCACTCGACGATATTGGAGGCGCTCCGGTATCACGGAGTGCCCCAATATCTGCGGAGCCTCCTGGCCGACTACTTGGAGGACCGCGAGGTCCTCCTCGTGGACAAAACGGCCACCGTGAGGCGGTACGGCGCAGAGTCCGGTGTTCCACAGGGGTCGGTCCTGGGGCCCCCCTTGTGGAACATCGGATTCGACTGGCTCCTGCGGGGAGTCCTCCTCCCGGGCACGAGTGTAATCTGCTACGCGGATGACACTCTGCTCACTGCCCGGGGGAGGAACTTTGCCGACGCGGCCATTCTGGCCTCGGCTGGCGGATCCTTGGTGGCAGAAAGGATCCGCCGCCTGGGATTGAGGGTGGCGCTGCACAAGACGGAGGCCGTGTTCTTTCGCGGTCCCCGGCAGCGCTGCCCTGCCGACGCCCACATCGTCGTGGAGGGCGTCCGCATAGAGGTCCAGCCTCAGATGAAATATCTGGGGCTGGTGCTGGACGACAGGTGGCGCTTCGGCCCTCATTTCAGCGGGCTGTCGACGCGCCTGTTGAAGGCCGCGGACGCCCTCTCGTGGCTCCTCCCAAACCTGGGGGGGCCCAAGGCGAAATGCCGGCGCCTCTATGCCGGCATTTTGCGGAGCATGGCCCTATATGGGGCCCCCATTTGGGCGGACTCCCTCCACAGGAGGGAGAATGCCACCGCCATCCGCAGGCCCCAGCGGGCCATTGCACAGCGGGTGGCGAGGGCCTACCGCTCGGTGGGCTTCTCGGCGGCGTGCGCTCTGGCGGGCACCCCTCCATGGGAACTGGAGGCTTGGGTGCTCGCCAGAGTGTACGAGTGGACGGCGCGCCGAAAGGCGCTCGGGGAGCGCCCCATGGGCGAAGAGCGGGAGGCGGTGCGGCGAGAGGCGAGGGACGCCATCGTCCTCCATTGGTCGGAGGACCTCGCCAGCGCCGCCTTTGGTCGCCGGACGTTGGACGCGCTCGGTCCGGTCCTGCGGGGCTGGCTCGAGCGGTCCCACGGTTTCCTCTCTTTCCGTCTGGTGCAGGTGTTATCCGGGCATGGTTGCTTCGGATCGTACCTGCACCGGATCGGGAGGGAGGAAACCCCGGCGTGCCACGACTGCGGCGCGGTGGAGGACACGGCGCAGCACACCCTCGAGGTGTGCCCGGCGTGGTCCGAGCTGCGCCGCGGTCTGACCGCGGTGGTCGGACCGGACCTCTCGCTTCCTGGCGTGGTGGACGCCATGCTGGGGAGCGAGGAGGCCTGGTCAGCGGTGGCCTCCTTTTGCGAGGACGTAATCTCGCAAAAGGAGGCAGCGGAGCGCGCGCGGGAGGACGATCCTCTCGCTGCGGCACTCCGCAGACGAAGAAGGGGGAGAAGGCGTCGTGCCCTCCCTCCTCATGGTGACGGGCGGGCGGCAGGCACGGGGGTGCCTTCGCCCGCATTGCACCCGTCACCTTCGTCGGTCATTCCCGACCCCCCACACCCGTGAGGGTGTGAGGGGTCTGTGCCTTTCAATCGTCGGCGGAGGACTGGAAGTAAAGGCTGTGCCGGTTTCCCAGTCCCCCGCCACTATGACGAAGCGGGAATGCGCTGGGTCGTTTTAGTGGGTATACCGGGTCCGCCCGGGGAGTCCCACATACCCCTTCCGTCCCCCGACGGGAGGGTATGCGTAATGCATTTTTTCCCAGCGTCAAAAAAAAAAAAAAAAAAAAAAAAAAAAGGTTAGGTTAGGTTAGGTTAGGTTAGGTTAGGTTAGGTTAGGTTAGGTTAGGTTAGGTTAGGTTAGGTTAGGTTAGGTTAGGTTAGGTTAGGTTAGGGGTGCTAGGTCAGAAAACCTCCTAGGGGGCCCAGTGGCTGCCGGTCCTTCTCGATACGTCTGGAGGGAACAGCAGCTGCTGTGGACGGTGCACCCTGGGCGCGGCAGTATCCGTCCCCGATGAATGGGAAGAGATTCTTATTCCTCGGGGAATGTTACTGTCGTGGCCAATATTCTGACACGGTGGGGCGACTCCACGCGGCCCTCTGGGACGCAGAGGGCGCAGTGGAGGAGCCAGGGCGGGCTCGGTGTGCCGCCGGGCGTTGGGCGCGCTCGGTCCGGTCTTGTGGAGGGCTGGCTCGGGCGCGCCCGGCGTCCGGCGGCGCACCGGGCCCGCCGGTGGTAGGACCGGACCTCTCGCTTCCCGGCGTGGTTGAGCGCCATGCTGGGGTTCGGGGAGGTCTGGTCAGCGGTCGCCTCCTTTTGCGAGTTCGCTCGCAAAGGGAGGAGGCGGAGCGCGCGCGGGGGGGGCGACCCTCTCGTTGCGCCGCTCCGCAGCGGAGGAGCCGGGGCGGGCTCGGTGTGCCGCCGGGCGTTGGGCGCGCTCGGTCCGGTCTTGCGGGGCCGGTCCGGGCGCGTCCGGCTTCCGGTGTCGCACCGAGCCCGCCGGTGGTCGGACCGGGCCCTCGCTTCCCGGTGTGGTCGACGCCGTGCTGGGGGGCGGGGAGGCACTGGTCAGCGGTAGCCTCCTTTTGCGAGTTCGCTCGCAAAGGGAGGAGGCGGAGCGCGCGCGGGGGGGGCGACCCTCTCGCTGCGCCGCTCCGCAGCGGAAGGGGGAGAAGGCTTCGTGCCCTCCCTCCTCATGGTGACGGCGGGCGGCAGGCACGGGGGTGCCTTCGCCCGCATTGCACCCGTCACCTTAGCGGGTCATTCCGGCCCCCCACACCCGCGAGGGTGTGAGGGGTCGCCTTACGGGGCAATCGTCGGCGGAGGACTGGTCGTTAAGGCTATGCCGGTTTCCCAGTCCCCCGCCACTATGACGAAGCGGGAATGCGCTGGGTCGTTTTAGTGGGTATACCGGGTTTGGTTCGCCCGGGGAGTCCCACATACCCCTCCCGTCCCCCGGCGGGTGGGTATGCGTAATGCATTTTTTCCCAGCGTCAACAAAAAAAAAAAAAAAAAAAAAAAAAAAAAAAAAGGTTAGGTTAGGTTAGGTTAGGTTAGGTTTTTTTTTTTTTTTTTTTTTTTTTTTTTTTGTTTTGGCAGGAGTGGGAAATCCCCACGGACACCTCCACTATCTCACAGGGTGTGAGACAGTGGAGGTAGTGTCGGACTCGAACCGACTAAAACCCACTCCTGCCTTTCCAGTGTCCCCCTGACGTGGTCAGGGACCTTTTTAGACTTTTTAAAACTTTTATTGACTGCTATTTTGATTATTTTATTAATTTTGACTATATTATTAATTATTTAATGATTCTAATTTTTATTTAATTACTTTAGATTTATTTATTATATTTTGCCTTGTATTTTATTCTATTCTTTTAACTAAATATCTATTCCAGTAGAGAACTATCTATATTTAGGAAAGCATAGCGTTAAACGTCTTTGTTACGATTTATAACTATTGTGGTCACTTTTAAGCAGTAGTCTAATAACATATGCCTGTATTTCTTTTCAGACATAATCTTGCATATGCTGTTTTTATTTAATATTGTCTCCAATCTCTGCTCGGCATTGTGACGCTCTGCCGCGAATACTGGGCAGTCCAGGAGGATGTGGGCAACCGACTCCACTGCATCCGGTTCACAGATGCACGATGGGTTCCCCTTACACTTGAAACGGTGCAGGTATTCGGAGAACCCACCGTGCCCTGTCAGGATCTGTGTTAAAATTCCTGCCGGTTTTATCTTCCTCACAATCCTATAGGCGTCGATTGCGTTTGGGAGGAACATTTTTGTGACCCCTGCTGTTTCTCCCCGCTCGTACCTAAGGTTCCACTCGTCAAGCGACTCCTTTCGGATCTGCCGCTTGACGAATGAAACGGGGCACAGGTCGTAGTCCGGCTTCTTCTTCGACTTCAAGGCAGCTTCCTTCGCAAGTTGGTCGGCTCGCTCGTTTCCCTCCAATCCCGCGTGGGCTTTTATCCAGAACAAGGAGACACACTTGTTCTGGAGCTTGCAGCGTCGGATGGTGTCTCTTGTTTCCACAGCCAGGGGATGGGGGGAACTTGAGTTTACGACCGACTGAAGGGCCGCCCTGGAGTCGCTGAAGATGCCGAATGTTGACTCAGTGCGCCTGAGCGCCTCTCCCGCCGCCCTGTGTAGGGCCAGAAGCTCAGCCTGGTAGACGGTGCAGTAGGACGGCAAAGCAAGTTTGAGGGCCCTAGTTTCGGTGGCACCATTCCACAAGGATAGCGCCGCTCCGACTTTGCCCTCAATCTTGCTGCCGTCCGTGAATATTCGCACAGCGAAATCGCTGTGGTCCCTGTATTGTTCCTCGTCTACCAGGCTTCCGAACTCTAGGTTCAACTGGTCCGCGGGGTGTGGAGCTTCTGCTGCCGGAGCCATCCGCTCAACCTCCCTGCCCCCAAGCACGGACTGGGGCACCCCCCTCCTGGCCTCGTATAGTGCAGCCACCTCCCGTATACGAAGGTCAAGTGGGAGTATCCCAGCCAGCACCAGTGCCGAGTGCAGGGAGACCGTGCGGTAGGCCCCGCACAGTTTCTGCGCAAACCCCCTCTGGACCACGTTGAGCTGTTTGGCCACCCCCACTTTTTTAGCGGCAGGTGCCCAGGCGCTTGCGGCGTAGAGGATGATCGGTTCGACCACTGCCGTGTAGATGACGCGTATGATCTCCGGGTGAAGGCCCCAGCTCACTTTAGCCGCCCGTGCCAGCTGTTTGTAGACATTGACAGCTTTTCTGCAAACGTTGGCGACGTGGGTGTTGAAAGTGAGCTGGTGGTCGACGGTGAGCCCCAGAATTTTTATTTCCTTGGACATGCCAATGCCTACCCCGCCCATGCTCAGGAGCGGGACATCGTACTTAAGCTTCCTGGTTATTACCATTGCACAGGTTTTATGTGGTGCAAACTTTAGCTTGTTTCGGATGCCCCACTCCCGAACATACTCGAGGGCGGCATTGGCCTGTCCCTGAACTTCCAATGCTGTGTCACCGTCGAAGATCATGACCACGTCATCGGCGAAAGCCTGACAGTAGTCTCCCCGATCCTCCAGACCCTTCAGCAAGGGGTCGAGGATTAAATTCCAAAGAATCGGACCGCCAACAGACCCCTGCACACACCCCTTGTTTGTATGCCTCAGGCACTCCGCACCCGCGTACCTGACTCGGACGCTCCTGCCAGTCAAGTAGCTGTCCAACATGCGCCTGATGTTCACCGGGCACTTTTCCTCAGCCAGTCTGGTCCTGATAGCCGGCCACCATGCGCTATCGAAGGCTCCCTCTATATCCAGTGACACAACAGTGATCAGCTTCTTTTCACTTAGCTTCGTTTTGATGTGTTGTATCATGGTGTAGAGGGAGTCCTCGGTGCTTCTCTGGGGCATAAAACCAAACTGGCGAGTACTGAGCCGCGGGATCAGGTGCCATTTGAGCCTCGCTACTAGCATCTTTTCCACGATTTTGCCTAAGACTGGCAGGAGGCCGATCGGCCTGTACGATTTAGGGGTGGTGTAGGAGTCCTTGCCGGGCTTGCGGAGGACTACCACCGTGGCCACTTTCCAGGCCCCAGGGAAGTGTCCGTGCTCCAGGCACTTGTTGGCCAGTGCAAGGAACGTCCCTGGGTCCCGGGAAATAGCCTGGGCACAAATATCGGCCGTGAGGCCGTCTACCCCGGGTGCCTTCTTTGGGTTGAAACTTTCCACCGCGGTTTTCAGCTCCAGAGGTGTAAACGGTGGGTCATGGTATTCATCATGCGCCCACTCGTTTACACGACTGGCCGCTTCACGTGTCCGACGGTGGTCAGCGGTTTCTCCCTCCTCCAGGTCCTCGGGGTAGAAGGTCTCAGCCAGCAGCAAAGCCGATTCCTGTGCGCTCAGTGGCACTCCATCCTTCACCAACGGCAAGTCCTCCTGTCTCTTGGCGGTCCGTCCTATCACCCTATATATGCCCTCCCACATTCCTTCCCTGTCCTGCTTCCCGCAGAAGCCCTTCCAACCTTCCGTTTGCGCTCTTTTAGCCAGGGACTCGTATTCAACTTTTGCCTGCAGGTACTCATCCACGACTTTTTGCCGCCGGACTGGTGCCGCACACCGAATGCGGCGCCTTCGGGTATTGACCTCCGACATCAGCTCAGCGAGCTCCTTGGACCACCACGGTATAGTAAGTTGCTCGTTGTTTTTAAATTTTGCCAGTGTTTCTTCGCAAGTTTTTGTGATGCTTGATATATATGAATTTACGTTAAGTTCTAAATCTGCTTTGTTACTAATTTTGCCTATTTGATCTGAATTTAAATTTGAATGAGCTTTTAATTGGGCCAATTTCTCATGAAATTGGCTCCAATTTGCTTTTTTCGTATTATATAGTCTAGTTGTTCTATTGATATTTATTCCTCTGGCTTTTTGAAGATTAATTTTAAATACTATACCGTTGTGGTCCGAGCTCGTGAGGCCTTCCTCGACCCGCCAGTCCTCCACCAAGTCCAGCAGCTCCGTTGAGCAGGCTGTTACATCAACGAAGCTGCTGTACAAGGTGTTACCTCTGACGGTGTCGAAGGTCGGAGTGTTGCCGACGTTGAGTACCTGCAGGCACATTTCTTCCAGGGTTCCCGACATGTCCTCCCCTTTGCTATCGGTCACCAGGCTACCCCACCAGGTGCTCTTGGCGTTGGCATCGCCGCCAATTATAATCCTAGTGGGGCCTATTTCCTCGCGAATCTGCATGAGTTGCTCCAGGTATGGCTGTATGGGCTGGTCTGGTTCAAAATAGAAGGAGACTACTGCGATTTCCCAGGCGCTGGTACGGATCCTCACCACCACGATGTTGTTGGTGGTGAGTTTCGGACACTGTGTGACGTCAAGGTCGTGATCGAAGACGACTATTGCCGCCTTCACAGTTCCACCTCCTTGTTCAGCGCACTGGTAGACTCTCGCTCCCCGGTAGTCTCGCATCCTTTTAACCCCACCCACATACGGCTCCTGGAGCAGTGCGAACGCAACCCTCCGCTCACTAGCCACAATCATGAGCTCTTGGGTTGCTAGGTTCTTCCTCTGCAGATTCGCTTGGATTACCTGGTAATCTTTACGAGCGCTCGGGCGTGTTCGGGAATCCCTGGATGAGCCACTTCCTGTTTCCGTTGGCTGGACCTTAGCAGTACGCCACCGACAGCCGCGCCAATGCGTCCCACTTCACGCGTGTTGGACACTCGCTGTCGAAGGCGTTGTGCTCGGCCCCAACCATCTTTGCAGAAACGCAATTCCTGCATTTTGGTGGCTCCGCAGCCAGTCGCGAGGGGCAGTCCACCCTCATGTGGGGGTCACCACAGTGTGTGCAGAGGTCAGCGGGTTCTGTGCACAGTTTACGGCTGTGGCCATATCTCAAACAGCGGGTGCACTGGACAAGTGGCGACTGGTCCAGCACGCGCACCCGCTGCAAGTCGATATGCACTCGACCCGCGTGCGTCAGCCTCTGCCACACGACGGGGGACACCTGCATGATGATGTGAGACATGTGGGTGTTCCTCGCCTTGCGCCGGTACTTCACCCCCATCCTCACACCATCTGCAGGTAAGTCCCCAATCAGGTGGGTGTTCTGTCTCTTGAGAGCCTCGGTGACCTCCACATCAGTGTGGCAGGAGAGGACGTCCTTTAAGATAATGAGTGGATCTTTGTTTTTTACCTCCTCGACCTTGAGGTTTCCTGCCTTCCTGATTCTCTCCGTCACCCGAGTCAGCTCCTCCCTGGTCCCGAAACCGACCACCACCTTCTGGTCCCTCGCTTTCCGCAGCCTCTCCACCCTGGTGCCCTCGTTCCTGGCATCTACTGCCGTCCTTAACTTCTCAATAACCTCTTCCCCGGTGTCCTTGTCATCGACCGATGACACGACCACCGAGTGAAGGGGCTTTTGGATATGCTGTTTCGGGACGGCGGCCATCTCGGCGAACGAGGGTCCCTGGCCTGCGACAAAGCGAGGTGCCTGTTGGAGGTGCTCCGACAGAGCCCGTGTGTGCAGCTGGCATTCCTCCAGCGCCTTTTTGTGCTGCTGGAGGTTCTCCGTCAGTTGCTTCATGAGCTCTGTCGTTGCGCCCGAGGTCGGTGTCAGGTCCCTGGGGGCCGTCTCGGGTTCGGCTGCCTCTGTGGGAATTTTGCCCCTCTCCATTTCCCCCTCCTTGACGAGATAGAAGAGCCGGTCCACCGCTTTTGTAAGAGCGTCCTTTATCTCCTTCTTCAGGTTCCGGGAGCTGTCCAGCTGAAGTTTAGCGCTGGTGAGACACGCCCTTGCCTCCGTGGTTCTATTTAAGTACTTCACGGGTGGCACTTCTCGGGGCGAGCTCTCCAGCGCTCTCTCCGCCTGCTTTGCCTGCTGTGAAGTCCCGGCTTTGGATTTTTGCTTGGGGGGAGTGGGCACGAGTGTCTTTTTTGGAGGAGTGGTGGCGGGTGTAGGGGCTTTGCGGGGTTGCCCCGATTTGAGTTTCTCCGCCTCCCACTCACCAATACTGCGCCGCACTGAGGGGCCCGCCTGTACTGGGCATGCCCCCTCCACGTCCAAACTCTCCTCCGCAGCCTTCGCCCTCAGCACCGGACTCCTGATGCCGAGCATCGTACAAGAAAAATGTAGTTGTCGGGGGACACGTATTAGTACTACTGTGACCCTGTAAAGGGGGGACACAGTAAGTAATTGTATAAATAATCAATAAAAATATAAGTATAATAAAATCAATTAAAATATTAATAGAAATTGTCAATAATAATAATAAAAATTTGTGTCAAAATAAAAATTTTTGATTAAATTAAATTAGGTAAAAATTTTAAAAAATTTTTACTTGGTCAAAATTATGGTCAAAAGGTTTTAAAAACAAACTCTCCCTAACAGACCAATAGTTCGTCAAAATTTATAAACTATTTTTCTCCCTTACCACCTTATTTGAAGCTAAAAGAGCCTCAAAAAGATAGTTTGAAGCTTTCCCGGTCCAAACAAGCGTTTGGAATCCAATTCCCAAATAAAAAATTTTCTGCTAAAAACTCAGTCTACCTCTTTTTATATACTACAGGGTGGGTGGGCGGGAAATTTTTATTTGAGCTAGGCGGGCGAGCGAGGTCTCAAAAGAAGCGGCTCGTCGCGGGCTAGCTAATTACGAAATAAAACAGGGTGGGTGCCGAATAAAATTTTTGAGTTTTGGTCAAAAAACTAGTTTTTGAACCAAAAAATTTAGGGTTTCAACCTCCAACCCGGGCGCCGGCTCACGGAACGCGGACCAGAACACAGGGATGAAGGGTGAGTACTATTGCAACTATAATCTAATGTTATTTTGGATAAAAATTTGGAAAAACACTAAATTTTGATGATTTTATCTAAAAAATTCGAAAAATTTCCAAGGGTTGTAGGGAAGTTTTTTATAGGGGTTGTTCGGTGAGTGCAATATCGTCAGGACGTCGGCGGACGCCTAGTTTTGTCTAAAAATGCTGAAAACAGCTTCAAAATCGCACGTCTAGAACCGAATATATTCACTTTTTTATTAAAAACTATCTCCCTTAGGTGGATTTAGGTACTATACAGAAACTATGAGAAAAAATGTTTTTTGAAAAAGTACAAGTTTTATTTGAGCTAGGCGGGCGAGCGAGGTCTCAAAAGAAGCGGCTCGTCGCGGGCTAGCTAATTACGAAATAAAACAGGGTGGGTGCCGAATAAAATTTTTGAGTTTTGGTCAAAAAACTAGTTTTTGAACCAAAAAATTTAGGGTTTCAACCTCCAACCCGGGCGCCGGCTCACGGAACGCGGACCAGAACACAGGGATGAAGGGTGAGTACTATTGCAACTATAATCTAATGTTATTTTGGATAAAAATTTGGAAAAACACTAAATTTTGATGATTTTATCTAAAAAATTCGAAAAATTTCCAAGGGTTGTAGGGAAGTTTTTTATAGGGGTTGTTCGGTGAGTGCAATATCGTCAGGACGTCGGCGGACGCCTAGTTTTGTCTAAAAATGCTGAAAACAGCTTCAAAATCGCACGTCTAGAACCGAATATATTCACTTTTTTATTAAAAACTATCTCCCTTAGGTGGATTTAGGTACTATACAGAAACTATGAGAAAAAATGTTTTTTGAAAAAGTACAAGTTTTATTTGAGCTAGGCGGGCGAGCGAGGTCTCAAAAGAAGCGGCTCGTCGCGGGCTAGCTAATTACGAAATAAAACAGGGTGGGTGCCGAATAAAATTTTTGAGTTTTGGTCAAAAAACTAGTTTTTGAACCAAAAAATTTAGGGTTTCAACCTCCAACCCGGGCGCCGGCTCACGGAACGCGGACCAGAACACAGGGATGAAGGGTGAGTACTATTGCAACTATAATCTAATGTTATTTTGGATAAAAATTTGGAAAAACACTAAATTTTGATGATTTTATCTAAAAAATTCGAAAAATTTCCAAGGGTTGTAGGGAAGTTTTTTATAGGGGTTGTTCGGTGAGTGCAATATCGTCAGGACGTCGGCGGACGCCTAGTTTTGTCTAAAAATGCTGAAAACAGCTTCAAAATCGCACGTCTAGAACCGAATATATTCACTTTTTTATTAAAAACTATCTCCCTTAGGTGGATTTAGGTACTATACAGAAACTATGAGAAAAAATGTTTTTTGAAAAAGTACAAGTTTTATTTGAGCTAGGCGGGCGAGCGAGGTCTCAAAAGAAGCGGCTCGTCGCGGGCTAGCTAATTACGAAATAAAACAGGGTGGGTGCCGAATAAAATTTTTGAGTTTTGGTCAAAAAACTAGTTTTTGAACCAAAAAATTTAGGGTTTCAACCTCCAACCCGGGCGCCGGCTCACGGAACGCGGACCAGAACACAGGGATGAAGGGTGAGTACTATTGCAACTATAATCTAATGTTATTTTGGATAAAAATTTGGAAAAACACTAAATTTTGATGATTTTATCTAAAAAATTCGAAAAATTTCCAAGGGTTGTAGGGAAGTTTTTTATAGGGGTTGTTCGGTGAGTGCAATATCGTCAGGACGTCGGCGGACGCCTAGTTTTGTCTAAAAATGCTGAAAACAGCTTCAAAATCGCACGTCTAGAACCGAATATATTCACTTTTTTATTAAAAACTATCTCCCTTTTTTTTTTTTTTTTTTTTTTTTTTTTTTTGGAGGGTGAGAAATCATCAAATGACTCCTCCCGCTCTGGGCAGAGCGGAAGGGAGTGTCAGACTCTTACTGACTAAAAAACACCCATGTTCCTTCATTGGCCCTTTATGTTCCAGGGCCGCGGTATCTCTTTCGAACAGTCCCGCAGCCCTGGCAGGCACCGGCCCTTGCGGGCCCCTCCCGTTTGCTGACAACTCTTTGAGGCGCGCGTGGAACACGAACGCGCCGTCGACACGGCCTGCCCGTCGTCATACGACGGACGGACGGCGAGCTAGCCCATTACTCGCCGTCCACAGGCCCGCGCCTACGGTGGCCGAGAGCCATCACGGCGTGGCCCCCGACGCCCGGTGCTTCTCCCGCGGCGGCTGGGACGTGAGGAGGTTCTCTCCCTCTCACGTTCCGCCGCCTCCTTCGCTAGCATGACTGCTTCGCAGAAGGAGGCGACGGCTTCCCATTCCCTCTCGCCCCGGACCATGGCTTGAACCAGGGCCGGACGCGAGAGGTCGCCGCCGCCAATCGCCGCTACGAGGACACGGCGGTGCTCCGCCCAAGCAGAGCAGACCTCCACGGTGTGCTCCACCGTGTCCTCCGGTCGATCCTCGCAATTGTAGCATCCGGGCGTTTCCTCCCGCCCGATTCGGTACAGGTACCTCCCGAAACATCCATGTCCGGTGAGGACCTGCGTCAGGCGGAAGGTGAGGGCGCCGTGGCGCCTCTCAAGCCACTCCTCAAAGAGGGGACTTACCGCCACTATCGTGGCGTGCCCTGAACGGGGTTGCGATAGTCGCTCTCTCCATGTCGCCATGAGATCACGGCGGAGGTCTGTCCGCCGCGCGACAATATGCCGCGGCAGCGGAGTTACCCCCCGGCTCTGTACCTCCGCGCGCCACTCGTGCAGGCGCGCGAGGACTATGGCCTCCAGATCCCATGGCGGCAATCCGGCAAGGAGGCTCGCCGCCTCGCGGGAGATCGTGCGGTATCCACGGATCAGCCTTACGGCTACCACCTTTTGGGGCGCGTTCAGGTAGTGCTTTGCACGCAACCTCAACGAACGCGCCCACACCGGGGCCCCGTAAAGGGCCATGGACCGCAAGATCCCCGCATAGAGCCTCCGGCAGGAGGCGTTTGGCCCCCCCAGGTTGGGCAGGAGCCGCTTGAAAGCAGCCCCGGCCTTTTCCAGTCTGGGAGCCAAACGTCGGAAATGCTCAACGAAGTTCCATCGGCTGTCGAGGACGAGTCCGAGGTACCTCAACGTCGACTCGACGCCGACGGGAACCCCTCCTACCGTGAGTATGGATCCCGACGGTGGCGCGCTCCGAGGCCCATGAAAGCACATGGCCTCAGACTTGTGCAATGCCACCTCGAGACCCAATTGCCGGATCCTCTCAACGACTATCGCAACCCCGCGTGTCATCAATTCGGCCGCCGCCTCGTGCGACCTCCCCTGCGCCAGCACCAGCGTGTCGTCAGCGTAGCAGACTACGCTGACGCCGCTAGGGAGGTCGGCACGCAGCACATAGTCGTAGCCGATGTTCCACAAGGGCGGCCCCAGAACCGATCCCTGTGGAACACCGCACGACATCTCTCGCCGGTTCCATTCTCCGCTGTGACCAGGATAGATGACGGACCTGTCCGTCAAGTAGTCCCCGACCACACGACGGAGGTAGGTCGGCACCCGGTGATACCGGAGTGCCTCCCTAATGCAGCTCCAGGGCATGGAGTTGAACGCGTTGGCGATGTCGAGAGACACCGCCAAGACGACCCCACCCCTGGACACCGCATCCCCCGTCGTGAGGGCTCTCACGCGCATGATGGCGTCCACCGTCGAGCGCCCCTTGCGGAAACCAAACTGGTTGTCCGCAAGATCCGGCCCCATTCCCGCAAGGTGCCCGGCGAGGCGGTTCGCAATGACTCTTTCGAAGAGCTTGCCCACCTCGTCGAGCAACACAATGGGCCGGTATGCGGACGGAGAGTCCGCAGGGCGCCCCGGCTTCCGAATGAGGACCAGTTTCCCTGTCTTCCAACGAAGCGGGAACTGGCCTCTCTCCAAGCATGCGCTTAGGAGCCCCTCCAGTCGGGGCCCGAGAGCCTGCAAGGCCAGGACCCAGGCTTTGCCAGGTAAGCCATCGGGTCCCGGGGCGGTATTCCTGGCCTTAAGCCGGTTTACCGCCACTCTCAGGTCTACCCCAGTCACCTCCGGAGTGTCGTCATCGTCGTCGTGGTCCGCTTCCGGCACCGCAAGCGGCGGAGCCATAGGCGGGGGAGGATGTTCCCCTCGCGAAGGGAACAGAGCGCTCACCACGTCCTCCACGAGCTGCGGCCGGAGACTCTGCGTCAGCGGGGGGGCCCAGGTGCGGAGTTTGTTCCGCACCATCTGGTAAGGGCGCCCCCACGGATCTCTGTCGAGAGTCTCCAGCATCTCCTCGCGGGCCAAGTCTTTGGCCCGCTGGACAGCCTCTTGGAGGGCGGTCTTCGCTGCTCTGTACCCCTCGTACAGCTCCGCCTCAATGGCTGCCGCATCCGCAGGACGGATGCGGAGCCTGCGATGCCTGGCGTACAGGTGACGCGCGGCGACGCACGCCTCGCGCAGAGTCGTGAGCTCTGGCGACCACCAGTGCACCTGACGCCGGGCGCTTCCTGGCCGAACTCGGGGCATTGCCACGTCACATATCTCGGACATGGCCTCCTGGAACCACCCCGCCTCGCTGTTGACATCGGCAGGCCTGCCCGGTGGTGTCACCCAGGCCTGCACGATCGAGGCTTCCAGGAGGAGCTCCCGGTCCAGCTGCTTCAGCGCCCATCGCGGACCACTCGGGGCCTGTTGGACCGGCGCGCTTGAGGGGGCAGAGACATCGAACCGGATATACCGGTGGTCGGAATAGGTCTCCACCTCCTCCATTACGCGCCAGTCAAGCACACGCGGTGACAGAGCGGGGCTAGCGAACGATATGTCCACCACCGACTCGCCCCGCATCCGCACACACGTGGGGACAGAACCCCGATTTAGGACGACCAGGCCTGCCTCCAGAGCCCAGTCCTCCACCATCCTTCCCCGCACGTCCGTGCAACGAGAACCCCAAGCCAAGTTCTTGGCGTTGAAGTCCCCGAGCACAAGCACGGGGAGGGAATGGCCTCCGATGACGACACTCAACTCCATGAGGGAGTTGTGGAACTCGGCGAGAGTTCGGCTCGGAGAGAAGTAGACTCCCGCTACGACAATCTCCCCGAACCGGGCTGCTACGCACCCCTGACCCTTCCTGACACTCTCAAGGGTCGGGGTACCGGCGGCGGCCGACGAAATTATGGTCACTGAGCCGCTTAGGTCCTCCACCCAGTCTTCCCTGGGTGGGACAAAGTACGGCTCAGCGACCACGGCGACATTGATCGACCACTGCGCCATGCTCTGGAGCAACAGATCCTGAGCGCAGGCGCAGTGGTTGATGTTCGCCTGGAGGAGGCGTAATGGGGCCACTATTGGCACTCCATTTCAGCCCCCTCCCGGGCCCCCTGTGAGGGCCCCGCTGCGGGAGTTGCAGCAGTGGCGGCAGCGGCGGTGGCAGCGGCGGCGGCGACGGTGGCGGCGGCTGCGGCGGTGGCGACGGTGGGGGTGGTGGTGGCAACGGCGGAGGGCCTCCGCCTTCCCCTGCCCCTGGTCCTGGTGGGTTGGGCGCAGGCCTTGCTCCCAGCCCGGTGGTCGGCGGGCTTGCCAGCCGCCGCACATGCAGCGCAGTGCGGCGTGGCGGAGCAAGCCGCGGCCATGTGACCGGGCTGACTGCATCGGAAGCACAGGCGGCTGCGGTCCACCTCCGAGGTGCACTTCACTGACACGTGGTGCCCCACGTGGCAGCGGAAGCACCTCAGAGGTCTGGGCTCCAGCAGCTTCACCTGCGCTGAGACCCACCCCACCAGGAGCCTTCGGCCCTCCACTATTTTTCTAGCCGCCGTCACAGGGCAGCTAACCATGGTGGTCCGCATGCCCGTCTGGTCCGGACGTAAGGTGCCCGCCTTGACGTGCTCGGCAGGGCACCCACCGGTCCTGGTGACGGCGGCCACCACCTCCTCCTCGGTGACCGAGTCGTCCAGACCCAGGATGCGCAGGTCTGCGCACTTAACGGGCCTGGACACTCGGACCTCGTCCGCATTCAGGGACGCTCTGAGCTTTTCAGCCAGAGCGTCTGCGGACGAGCCACTGGTCTCGCCGGGGACCTCCAGCACTCGCGCCCCTGTCGCGGTGACTTTCAGCCGGAGTCCCCCGGTGATCCCCAGCTCCCCGAGGTTCACCGTCGCCTTCGCCTTTGCGAGCACGTCGCGGTAGGACACGCCCTTCTTTTCCGCGTCCGGCTGTAGTGTGATCACTACAGCTGCGGTCTTCGGGGCGCGGAGCCTAGCCGCGACGCTTCTCGCCTTCTGCTGGCGCTTCCGCTCAGCTTGCCTCGCCTTTTTGGCCGCTTTCTTCCCCCTCTTCTTTTCCCCGACCACCTGCCACCCGGCTTCGGCCGCGGCTGGCTTAGGGGGCGGAGGGGGGGGGAGCGGCCGCTGCTGCTGCCGCTGCGGCTGCGGCTGCGGCGGCGGCTGGCCCGCCGCTGGCGCTGGCGTTTTCGCGGGCTTTGCCGCCGCCTTGCCCCTCTTCTGGGCCACCGCCTTCTTGGCCGGCGCCGGTTTCGCCGGAGCCGGCTTTTTGGGGGGGGCCACCGCAGCCCTGCCGGAGGGCTGGCTGGACGGCCCAGATCCGGAGGTGGCGGCCACGGCAGCATATGAGGCTGCCCTTGGGCCCGGGGCAGCCTTGTTTGCCGCAAGGGGGGGGCGCAGGACAATGCCCTCCAGCACGGAAAACCGTGCCTGGAAGGCAGCCAGCTCCTGTCGAACCAGGTTCAGAACCTGGTTCTCCACCGACACGGTCTGGCTGGGTCGCTGCTGGCCCCCCTTTTGGGGCGCCTCGCGGGAGCCGGGTGCGCGCAGACTGGCCAGGTCTGCTCGGAGCTCCCCATTCTCCTTTTGGAGATGCTCCGTCGCGGCCGTCAGGCGGGCGACCTCCGCCCGCAGTTTGGCCACTTCGCCAGGCGGAGGCCTCGCATAGGCGGCCTCTGCTGCCGCCAGAATGGAGGCGGAAGCCGCCGGTATGGCCCCGAATTTGGTGGAGGGCTTCACCTTGTGGGCCACCACCCTCAAAGCGGCCTCCACCTCCGCCGCAAACCTGGACTTACGCTCCGCATCGGAGCCGCCAGCTGCACCCGCCTCGTCACCAGAGGTGCCTGAATTGGCCACCCCGTGACCGGCCACCACCGGGGGACGCCCCTCCTCCGCGAGCCGCGCCGCGTTTTGGGCCGCTGAGCGACCCCGCCCCTTGCCCCGGATCCCACCACGCTTACTGGTGGGGATCTTCCGGGCCGAGGCCAGCTCGCCCTCGGAGGACGACCCCTGGTCGCCCTCCGGCCAGGACCGCTTGCGGAAGAACTTAGAGTTCTCCGCAGCAGTCCCGGTCCTCTCGCGCCGGGAGCTCTCTGAGCCTCCCGCGCTCACATCGCTGGATGCGGCGTCGGCCTCCGACCCCGCATCCCTCCTCCCTTCACAATTGCCTTCGGCAATGTTTTTTGTGGTTGTTGTGTTTTTAGGTTCCATACTTGTTCCCACGAGTATGGGGGATCTAAACAGTCCATCTGGGGTACCCCCTGTACCCAGATAAGCCTGCGGATTTTAACCCGTAACCCGCCAGAGGGTCGGCTGGTACTCTGACGGGGGGACGCACTAGCGACTGATCTACCCGTCAGCCATACATCCCCTCGCGGTGCGGCGCCGCTTGGGATTCGGGGTAACTTTTTATAGAGGTTTTCTACCTCGCGGTCCGGGCGGCCAAGCCAAGACCCTCGGTCCCTATCGAAGCCGCGAGACGTGATCCACGACACTCCGATGATGGGATTACGATATACGACGGGGACAGTGAAGGACGCAGCCCTTCACTGTCTGCCCGGCGGCAGGGTAAGTGCACACCGAGCCCGCCCTTGCTCCTCCACTGCGCCCTCTGCTTTTCAGAGGGTCGCGCGGAGGAACGCCCCATTGGTCCAGTCTGGACCCCACCATGTCAGAATATTGGCCACGACAGTAACATTCCCCGAGGAATAAGAATCTCTTCCCATTCATCGGGGAAGGATACTGCCGCGCCCAGGGTGCACCGTCCACAGCAGCTGCTGTTCCCTCCAGACGTATCGAGAGGGACCGGCAGCCACTGGGCCCACGAGGAGGTTTTCTGACCAAGCACCCCTGAACTATCTCCCTAAGGTAGATTCAGGTACATACAGAAACTATGAGAAAAAACTGTTTTTGAAAAATGTACAAGTTTTATTTGAGCTAGACGGGCGAGCGAGGTCTCTAAAGAAGCGGCTCGTCGCGGGCTAGCTAATTAGAAAATAAAACGAGGTAGGTGCCGAACAAAATTTTGGACTTTTGGTCAAAAAACCAGTTTTTGAACCAAAAAATTTAGGGTTTCAACCTCCAACCTGGGCGCCGGCGCACGGAACGCGGACCAGAGCACAGGGATGAAGGGTGAGTACTATTGCAACTATAATCTAACGTAATTTTGACTAGAAATTTGGAAAAACACTAAATTTTGATGATTTTATCTAAAAAATTCGAAAAATTTCTAAGGGTTGTAGGGAAATTTTTTATTCGCGCGTTTCGGGGGGTGCAATATCGTCAGTACGTAGGCGGACGCCTAGTTAGGTCCAGAAATGCTGAAAACAGCTTCAAAATCGCACGTCCAGAACCGAAAATATGAACGTTTTTGTTTTGAACTATCTCCCTAAGGTAGATTCAGGTACATACAGAAACTATGAGAAAAAACTGTTTTTGAAAAATGTACAAGTTTTATTTGAGCTAGACGGGCGAGCGAGGTCTCTAAAGAAGCGGCTCGTCGCGGGCTAGCTAATTAGAAAATAAAACGAGGTAGGTGCCGAACAAAATTTTGGACTTTTGGTCAAAAAACCAGTTTTTGAACCAAAAAATTTAGGGTTTCAACCTCCAACCTGGGCGCCGGCGCACGGAACGCGGACCAGAGCACAGGGATGAAGGGTGAGTACTATTGCAACTATAATCTAACGTAATTTTGACTAGAAATTTGGAAAAACACTAAATTTTGATGATTTTATCTAAAAAATTCGAAAAATTTCTAAGGGTTGTAGGGAAATTTTTTATTCGCGCGTTTCGGGGGGTGCAATATCGTCAGTACGTAGGCGGACGCCTAGTTAGGTCCAGAAATGCTGAAAACAGCTTCAAAATCGCACGTCCAGAACCGAAAATATGAACGTTTTTGTTTTGAACTATCTCCCTAAGGTAGATTCAGGTACATACAGAAACTATGAGAAAAAACTGTTTTTGAAAAATGTACAAGTTTTATTTGAGCTAGACGGGCGAGCGAGGTCTCTAAAGAAGCGGCTCGTCGCGGGCTAGCTAATTAGAAAATAAAACGAGGTAGGTGCCGAACAAAATTTTGGACTTTTGGTCAAAAAACCAGTTTTTGAACCAAAAAATTTAGGGTTTCAACCTCCAACCTGGGCGCCGGCGCACGGAACGCGGACCAGAGCACAGGGATGAAGGGTGAGTACTATTGCAACTATAATCTAACGTAATTTTGACTAGAAATTTGGAAAAACACTAAATTTTGATGATTTTATCTAAAAAATTCGAAAAATTTCTAAGGGTTGTAGGGAAATTTTTTATTCGCGCGTTTCGGGGGGTGCAATATCGTCAGTACGTAGGCGGACGCCTAGTTAGGTCCAGAAATGCTGAAAACAGCTTCAAAATCGCACGTCCAGAACCGAAAATATGAACGTTTTTGTTTTGAACTATCTCCCTAAGGTAGATTCAGGTACATACAGAAACTATGAGAAAAAACTGTTTTTGAAAAATGTACAAGTTTTATTTGAGCTAGACGGGCGAGCGAGGTCTCTAAAGAAGCGGCTCGTCGCGGGCTAGCTAATTAGAAAATAAAACGAGGTAGGTGCCGAACAAAATTTTGGACTTTTGGTCAAAAAACCAGTTTTTGAACCAAAAAATTTAGGGTTTCAACCTCCAACCTGGGCGCCGGCGCACGGAACGCGGACCAGAGCACAGGGATGAAGGGTGAGTACTATTGCAACTATAATCTAACGTAATTTTGACTAGAAATTTGGAAAAACACTAAATTTTGATGATTTTATCTAAAAAATTCGAAAAATTTCTAAGGGTTGTAGGGAAATTTTTTATTCGCGCGTTTCGGGGGGTGCAATATCGTCAGTACGTAGGCGGACGCCTAGTTAGGTCCAGAAATGCTGAAAACAGCTTCAAAATCGCACGTCCAGAACCGAAAATATGAACGTTTTTGTTTTGAACTATCTCCCTAAGGTAGATTCAGGTACATACAGAAACTATGAGAAAAAACTGTTTTTGAAAAATGTACAAGTTTTATTTGAGCTAGACGGGCGAGCGAGGTCTCTAAAGAAGCGGCTCGTCGCGGGCTAGCTAATTAGAAAATAAAACGAGGTAGGTGCCGAACAAAATTTTGGACTTTTGGTCAAAAAACCAGTTTTTGAACCAAAAAATTTAGGGTTTCAACCTCCAACCTGGGCGCCGGCGCACGGAACGCGGACCAGAGCACAGGGATGAAGGGTGAGTACTATTGCAACTATAATCTAACGTAATTTTGACTAGAAATTTGGAAAAACACTAAATTTTGATGATTTTATCTAAAAAATTCGAAAAATTTCTAAGGGTTGTAGGGAAATTTTTTATTCGCGCGTTTCGGGGGGTGCAATATCGTCAGTACGTAGGCGGACGCCTAGTTAGGTCCAGAAATGCTGAAAACAGCTTCAAAATCGCACGTCCAGAACCGAAAATATGAACGTTTTTGTTTTGAACTATCTCCCTAAGGTAGATTCAGGTACATACAGAAACTATGAGAAAAAACTGTTTTTGAAAAATGTACAAGTTTTATTTGAGCTAGACGGGCGAGCGAGGTCTCTAAAGAAGCGGCTCGTCGCGGGCTAGCTAATTAGAAAATAAAACGAGGTAGGTGCCGAACAAAATTTTGGACTTTTGGTCAAAAAACCAGTTTTTGAACCAAAAAATTTAGGGTTTCAACCTCCAACCTGGGCGCCGGCGCACGGAACGCGGACCAGAGCACAGGGATGAAGGGTGAGTACTATTGCAACTATAATCTAACGTAATTTTGACTAGAAATTTGGAAAAACACTAAATTTTGATGATTTTATCTAAAAAATTCGAAAAATTTCTAAGGGTTGTAGGGAAATTTTTTATTCGCGCGTTTCGGGGGGTGCAATATCGTCAGTACGTAGGCGGACGCCTAGTTAGGTCCAGAAATGCTGAAAACAGCTTCAAAATCGCACGTCCAGAACCGAAAATATGAACGTTTTTGTTTTGAACTATCTCCCTAAGGTAGATTCAGGTACATACAGAAACTATGAGAAAAAACTGTTTTTGAAAAATGTACAAGTTTTATTTGAGCTAGACGGGCGAGCGAGGTCTCTAAAGAAGCGGCTCGTCGCGGGCTAGCTAATTAGAAAATAAAACGAGGTAGGTGCCGAACAAAATTTTGGACTTTTGGTCAAAAAACCAGTTTTTGAACCAAAAAATTTAGGGTTTCAACCTCCAACCTGGGCGCCGGCGCACGGAACGCGGACCAGAGCACAGGGATGAAGGGTGAGTACTATTGCAACTATAATCTAACGTAATTTTGACTAGAAATTTGGAAAAACACTAAATTTTGATGATTTTATCTAAAAAATTCGAAAAATTTCTAAGGGTTGTAGGGAAATTTTTTATTCGCGCGTTTCGGGGGGTGCAATATCGTCAGTACGTAGGCGGACGCCTAGTTAGGTCCAGAAATGCTGAAAACAGCTTCAAAATCGCACGTCCAGAACCGAAAATATGAACGTTTTTGTTTTGAACTATCTCCCTAAGGTAGATTCAGGTACATACAGAAACTATGAGAAAAAACTGTTTTTGAAAAATGTACAAGTTTTATTTGAGCTAGACGGGCGAGCGAGGTCTCTAAAGAAGCGGCTCGTCGCGGGCTAGCTAATTAGAAAATAAAACGAGGTAGGTGCCGAACAAAATTTTGGACTTTTGGTCAAAAAACCAGTTTTTGAACCAAAAAATTTAGGGTTTCAACCTCCAACCTGGGCGCCGGCGCACGGAACGCGGACCAGAGCACAGGGATGAAGGGTGAGTACTATTGCAACTATAATCTAACGTAATTTTGACTAGAAATTTGGAAAAACACTAAATTTTGATGATTTTATCTAAAAAATTCGAAAAATTTCTAAGGGTTGTAGGGAAATTTTTTATTCGCGCGTTTCGGGGGGTGCAATATCGTCAGTACGTAGGCGGACGCCTAGTTAGGTCCAGAAATGCTGAAAACAGCTTCAAAATCGCACGTCCAGAACCGAAAATATGAACGTTTTTGTTTTGAACTATCTCCCTAAGGTAGATTCAGGTACATACAGAAACTATGAGAAAAAACTGTTTTTGAAAAATGTACAAGTTTTATTTGAGCTAGACGGGCGAGCGAGGTCTCTAAAGAAGCGGCTCGTCGCGGGCTAGCTAATTAGAAAATAAAACGAGGTAGGTGCCGAACAAAATTTTGGACTTTTGGTCAAAAAACCAGTTTTTGAACCAAAAAATTTAGGGTTTCAACCTCCAACCTGGGCGCCGGCGCACGGAACGCGGACCAGAGCACAGGGATGAAGGGTGAGTACTATTGCAACTATAATCTAACGTAATTTTGACTAGAAATTTGGAAAAACACTAAATTTTGATGATTTTATCTAAAAAATTCGAAAAATTTCTAAGGGTTGTAGGGAAATTTTTTATTCGCGCGTTTCGGGGGGTGCAATATCGTCAGTACGTAGGCGGACGCCTAGTTAGGTCCAGAAATGCTGAAAACAGCTTCAAAATCGCACGTCCAGAACCGAAAATATGAACGTTTTTGTTTTGAACTATCTCCCTAAGGTAGATTCAGGTACATACAGAAACTATGAGAAAAAACTGTTTTTGAAAAATGTACAAGTTTTATTTGAGCTAGACGGGCGAGCGAGGTCTCTAAAGAAGCGGCTCGTCGCGGGCTAGCTAATTAGAAAATAAAACGAGGTAGGTGCCGAACAAAATTTTGGACTTTTGGTCAAAAAACCAGTTTTTGAACCAAAAAATTTAGGGTTTCAACCTCCAACCTGGGCGCCGGCGCACGGAACGCGGACCAGAGCACAGGGATGAAGGGTGAGTACTATTGCAACTATAATCTAACGTAATTTTGACTAGAAATTTGGAAAAACACTAAATTTTGATGATTTTATCTAAAAAATTCGAAAAATTTCTAAGGGTTGTAGGGAAATTTTTTATTCGCGCGTTTCGGGGGGTGCAATATCGTCAGTACGTAGGCGGACGCCTAGTTAGGTCCAGAAATGCTGAAAACAGCTTCAAAATCGCACGTCCAGAACCGAAAATATGAACGTTTTTGTTTTGAACTATCTCCCTAAGGTAGATTCAGGTACATACAGAAACTATGAGAAAAAACTGTTTTTGAAAAATGTACAAGTTTTATTTGAGCTAGACGGGCGAGCGAGGTCTCTAAAGAAGCGGCTCGTCGCGGGCTAGCTAATTAGAAAATAAAACGAGGTAGGTGCCGAACAAAATTTTGGACTTTTGGTCAAAAAACCAGTTTTTGAACCAAAAAATTTAGGGTTTCAACCTCCAACCTGGGCGCCGGCGCACGGAACGCGGACCAGAGCACAGGGATGAAGGGTGAGTACTATTGCAACTATAATCTAACGTAATTTTGACTAGAAATTTGGAAAAACACTAAATTTTGATGATTTTATCTAAAAAATTCGAAAAATTTCTAAGGGTTGTAGGGAAATTTTTTATTCGCGCGTTTCGGGGGGTGCAATATCGTCAGTACGTAGGCGGACGCCTAGTTAGGTCCAGAAATGCTGAAAACAGCTTCAAAATCGCACGTCCAGAACCGAAAATATGAACGTTTTTGTTTTGAACTATCTCCCTAAGGTAGATTCAGGTACATACAGAAACTATGAGAAAAAACTGTTTTTGAAAAATGTACAAGTTTTATTTGAGCTAGACGGGCGAGCGAGGTCTCTAAAGAAGCGGCTCGTCGCGGGCTAGCTAATTAGAAAATAAAACGAGGTAGGTGCCGAACAAAATTTTGGACTTTTGGTCAAAAAACCAGTTTTTGAACCAAAAAATTTAGGGTTTCAACCTCCAACCTGGGCGCCGGCGCACGGAACGCGGACCAGAGCACAGGGATGAAGGGTGAGTACTATTGCAACTATAATCTAACGTAATTTTGACTAGAAATTTGGAAAAACACTAAATTTTGATGATTTTATCTAAAAAATTCGAAAAATTTCTAAGGGTTGTAGGGAAATTTTTTATTCGCGCGTTTCGGGGGGTGCAATATCGTCAGTACGTAGGCGGACGCCTAGTTAGGTCCAGAAATGCTGAAAACAGCTTCAAAATCGCACGTCCAGAACCGAAAATATGAACGTTTTTGTTTTGAACTATCTCCCTTTTTTTTTTTTTTTTTTTTTTTTTTTTGGGGGGTGAGAAATCATCAAATGACTCCTCCCGCTCTGGGCGGAGCGGAAGGGAGTGTCAGACTCTTACTGACTAAAAAACACCCATGTTCCTTCATTGGCCCTTTATGTTCCAGGGCCGCGGTATCTCTTTCGAACAGTCCCGCAGCCCTGGCAGGCACCGGCCCTTGCGGGCCCCTCCCGTTTGCTGACATCTCTTTGAGGCGCGCGTGGAACACGAACGCGCCGTCGACACGGCCTGCCCGTCGTCATACGACGGACGGACGGCGAGCTAGCCCATTACTCGCCGTCCACAGGCCCGCGCCTACGGTGGCCGAGAGCCATCACGGCGTGGCCCCCGACGCCCGGTGCTTCTCCCGCGGCGGCTGGGACGTGAGGAGGTTCTCTCCCTCTCACGTTCCGCCGCCTCCTTCGCTAGCATGACTGCTTCGCAGAAGGAGGCGACGGCTTCCCATTCCCTCTCGCCCCGGACCATGGCTTGAACCAGGGCCGGGCGCGAGAGGTCGCCGCCGCCAATCGCCGCTACGAGGACACGGCGGTGCTCCTCCCAAGCGGAGCAGACCTCGACGGTGTGCTCCACCGTGTCCTCCGGTCGATCCTCGCAATAGTAGCACCCGGGCGTTTCCTCCCGCCCGATTCGGTACAGGTACCTCCCGAAACAACCGTGTCCGGTGAGGACCTGCGTCAGGCGGAAGGTGAGGGCGCCGTGGCGCCTCTCAAGCCACTCCTCAAAGAGGGGACTTATCGCCACTATCGTGGCGTGCCCTGAACGGGGTTGCGATAGTCGCTCCCTCCATGTCGCCATGAGATCACGACGGAGGTCTGTCCGCCGCGCGACAATATGCCGCGGCAGCGGAGTTACCCCCCGGCTCTGTACCTCCGCGCGCCACTCGTGCAGGCGCGCGAGGACTATGGCCTCCAGATCCCATGGCGGCAATCCGGCAAGGAGGCTCGCCGCCTCGCGGGAGATCGTGCGGTATCCACGGATGAGCCTTACGGCTACCACCTTTTGGGGCGCGTTCAGGTAGTGCTTGGCACGCAACCTCAGCGAACGCGCCCACACCGGGGCCCCGTAAAGGGCCATGGACCGCAAGATCCCCGCATAGAGCCTCCGGCAGGAGGCGTTTGGCCCCCTCAGGTTGGGCAGGAGCCGCTTGAAGGCAGCCCCGGCCTTTTCCAGTCTGGGAGCCAAACGTCGGAAATGCTCCACGAAGTTCCATCGGCTGTCGAGGACGAGTCCGAGGTACCTCAACGTCGACTCGACGCCGACGGGAACCCCTCCTACCGTGAGTATGGATCCCGACGGTGGCGCGCTCCGAGGCCCATGAAAGCACATGGCCTCGGACTTGTGCAATGCCACCTCGAGACCCAATTGCCGGATCCTCTCAACGACTATCGCAACCCCGCGTGTCATCAGTTCGGCCGCCGCCTCGTGCGACCTCCCCTGCGCCAGCACCAGCGTGTCGTCAGCGTAGCAAACTACGCTGACACCGCTAGGGAGGTCGGCACGCAGCACCCAGTCGTAGCCGATGTTCCACAAGGGCGGCCCTAGAACCGATCCCTGTGGAACACCGCACGACATCTCTCGCCGGTTCCATTCTCCGTTGTGACCGGGATATATGACATACCTGTCCGTCAGGTAGTCCCCGACCACACGACGAAGGTAGGTCGGCACCCGGTGATACCGGAGTGCCTCCCTAATGCAGCTCCAGGGCATGGAGTTGAAGGCGTTGGCGATGTCGAGAGACACCGCCAAGACCACCCCACCCCTGGACACCGCAGCCCCCGTCGTGAGGGCTCTCACGCGCATGATGGCGTCCACCGTCGAGCGCCCCTTGCGGAAACCAAACTGGTTGTCCGCAAGATCCGGCCCAATCCCCGCAAGGTGCCCGGCGAGGCGGTTTGCAATTACTCTTTCAAAGAGCTTGCCCACCTCGTCGAGCAACACAATGGGCCGGTATGCGGACGGAGAGTCCGCAGGGCGCCCCGGCTTCCGGATGAGGACCAGTTTCCCTGTCTTCCAACGAAGCGGGAACTGGCCTCTCTCCAAGCATGCGCTTAGGAGCCCCTCCAGTCGGGGCCCGAGAGCCTCCAAGGCCAGGACCCAGGCTTTGCCAGGTAAGCCATCGGGTCCCGGGGCGGTATTCCTGGCTTTAAGCCGGTTTACCGCCACTCTCAGGTCTACCCCGGTCACCTCCGGAGTGTCGTCATCGTCATCGTGGTCCGCTTCCGGCACCGCAAGCGGCGGAGCCATAGGTGGGGGAGGATGTTCCCCTCGCGAAGGGAACAGAGCGCTCACCACCTCCTCCACAAGCTGAGGCCGGAGACTCTGCGTCAGCGGGGGGGCCCAGGTGCGGAGTTTGTCCCGCACCATCTTGTAAGGGCGCCCCCACGGATCGCCGTCGAGAGTCTCCAGCATCTCCTCGCGGGCCGCATCTTTGGCCCGCTGGACAGCCTCTCGGAGGGCGGTCTTCGCCGCTCTGTATCCCTCGTACAGCTCCGCCTCAATGGCTGCCGCATCCGGAGGTCGGATGCGGAGCCTGCGATGCCTGGCGTACAGGTGCCGCGCGGCGACGCACGCCTCGCGCAGAGACGTCAGCTCTCGCGACCACCAGTACACCTGACGCCGGGCGCTTCCTGGCCGAACTCGGGGCATTGCCACGTCACAGATCTCGGACATGGCCTCCTGGAACCAACCCGCCTCGCTGTTGACATCGGCAGGCCTGCCCGGTGGTGTCACCCAGGCCTGCACGATCGAGGCTTCCAGGAGGAGCTCCCGGTCCAGCTGCTTCAGCGCCCATCGCGGACCACTCGGGGCCTGTCGGACCGGCGCGCTTGAGGGGGCAGAGACATCAAACCGGATATACCGGTGGTCGGAATAGGTCTCCACCTCCTCCATTACGCGCCAGTCAAGGACACGCGGTGACAGAGCGGGGCTGGCGAACGATATGTCCACCACCGACTCGCCCCGCATCCGCACACACGTGGGGACAGAACCCCGATTTAGGACGACCAGGCCTGACTCCAGAGCCCAGTCCTCCACCATCCTTCCCCGCACGTCTGTGTAACGGGAACCCCAAGCCAAGTTCTTGGCATTGAAGTCCCCGAGCACAAGCACGGGGAGGGAATGGCCTCCGATGACGACACTCAACTCCGCGAGGGAGTTGTGGAACTCGGCGAGAGTTCGGCTCGGGGAGAAGTAGACTCCCGCTACGACTATCTCCCCGAACCGTGCTGCTACGCACCCCTGACCCTTCCTGACACTCTCAAGGGTCGGGGTACCGGCGGCGGCCGACGAAATGATGGCCACTGAGCCGCTAAGGTCCTCCACCCAGTCTTCCCTGGGAGGGACAAAGTACGGCTCAGCGACCACGGCGACGTTAATCGACCACTGCGCCATGCTCTGGAGCAACAGACTCTGAGCACAGGCGCAGTGGTTGATGTTCGCCTGGAGGAGGCGTAATGGGGCCATTATTGGCACTCCATTTCAGCCCCCTCCCGGGCCCCCTGTGAGGGCCCCGCTGCAGGAGTTGCAGCAGTGGCGGCAGTGGCGGCGGCAGCGGCGACGGCGGCGACGGTGGCGGCGGCTGCGGCGGTGGCGACGGTGGGGGTGGTGGCGGCGGCGGCGGAGGGCCTCCGCCTTCCCCTGCCCCTGGCCTTGGTGGGTTGGGCGCAGGCCTTGCTCCCAGCCCGGTGATCGGCGGGCTTGCCAGCTGCCGCACATGCAGCGCAGTGCGGCGCGGCGGAGCAAGCCGCGGCCATGTGACCGGGCTGACTGCAGCGGAAGCAGAGCCCGCTGCGGTCCACCTCCGAGGTGCATTGCACCGACACGTGGTGCCCCACGTGGCAGCGGAAGCACCTCAGAGGTTTGGGCTCCAGCAGCTTGACCTGCGCTGACACCCATCCCACCAGGAGCCTTCGGCCCTCCACAATAATTTTTGCCGCCGTCACAGGGCAGCTTACCATAACGGTTCGCATGCCCGTGTGGTCCGGACGTAGGGTGCCCGCCTTGACCTGCTCAGCAGGGCACCCACCGGTCCTTGTGACGGCGGCCACCACCTCCTCCTCGGTGACTGAGTCGTCCAGACCCATGATACGCAGGTCTGCGCATTTCACGGGCCTGGACACCCGGGCCTCGTCCGCATTTAGGGACGCTCTAAGCTTTTCAGCCAGAGCGTCAGCGGACGAGCCACTGTTCTCACCGGGGATCTCCAGCACTCGCGCCCCTGTCGCGGTTACCTTAAGCCGGAGTCCCCCGGTGATCCCCAGCTCCCCGAGGTTCACAGTCGCCTTCGCCTTGGCCAGCACGTCGCGGTAGGACACGCCCCGCTTCTCCGCGTCCGGCTGTAGCGTAATCACTACAGCTGCGGTCTTCGGGGCGCGGAGCCTAGCCGCGACGCTACGAGCCTTTTGCTGGCGCTTTCGCTCAGCGCGCCTTGCTTTTTTGGCCGCCTTCCTCCCCCTCTGCTTTTCGCCGACTACCTGCCACCCGGCCTCGGCCACGGCTGGGTTAGGGGGCGGGGGCGGGGGGAGCGGCCGCTGCTGCTGCCGCCGCGGCGGCTGCGGCTGCTGCTGCTGCCGCTGCGGCGGCGGCTGCTGGCCCGCCGCTGGCGCTGGCGGTTTTGCCGGTTTTGCCGCCGCCTTGCCCTTTTTCTGGGCCGCCGCCTTGCCCGTCTTCTGAGCCACCGCCCCCTTAGCCGGCGCCGGTTTCGCCGGAGCCGGCTTCTCAGGGGCCGCCACAGCCCTGCCGGAGGGCTGGCTGGGCGGCCCCGATTTGGGGGCGGCAGCCGCAGCGGCATATGAGGCCGCCCTCGGGCCCGGGGGGGCCTTGTTAGCGGCCAGGGGGGGGCGCAGGACAATGCCCTCCAGGACGGAGAACCGCGCCTGGAAGGCAGCCAGCTCTTGGCGAACCAGGGCAAGCACCTGGTTCTCCACAGGCTGGCCTTGCCGCTGCTGGCCCCCCTTTTGGGCCGCCTCGCGGGAGCCGGTCTCGCGCAGACCGGCCAGGTCTGCTCGGAGCTCCCCATTCTCCTTTTGGAGAAGCTCCGTAGCAGCCGTCAGGCGGGCGACCTCCGCCCGCAGTTTGGCCACCTCGCCTGACGGAGGCCTCGCGTAGGCGGCCTCCGCTGCCGCCAAAATGGAGGCGGAAGCCGCAGGTATGGCCGCAAACTTGGTCGATGGCTTCATTTTATGGGCCACCGCCTTTAATGCGGCCTCCACCTCCGCCGCAAACCTGGACTTACGCTCCTCCTCGGAGCCGCCAGTTGCATCCGCCTCGTCAGAGGTGCCCGAGAGGGACACCACGTGACCGGCCACCCCCGGTTGCCGCCCATCCTCGGCGAGCCGCGCCGCGCTCTGGGCCGCTGAGAGGCCCCGCCCCTTGCCCCGAATCCCACCACGCTTGCTGGTGGGGATCTTTCGGGCCGAGGCCAGCTCGCCCTCGGAGGACGACCCATGGTCGCCCTCCGGCCAGGACCGCTTGCGGAAGAACTTGCTGTTCTCCGCAGCAGCAGTCCTGGTCCTCTCGCGGCGGGAGGAGCTCTCTGAGCCTCCTCCCGCGCTCACATCGCTGGATGCGGCGTCGGCCTCCGACACCGCATCCCTCCTCTCTTCCTGATTGCCTTCGGCAATCTGTTGGTTTGTGTTTGTGTTGTTCTTTTCCATGTCTGTTCCCACGAGTAGTGGGGGAATTAAAAAGTCCGTCTGGGGTACCCCCTGTACCCAGATAAGCCTGCGGATTTTAACCCATAACCCGCCAGAGGGTCGGCTGGTACTCTGGCGGGGGGACGCACTAGCGACTGATTTACCCGTCAGCCATACATCCCCTCGCGGTGCGGCGCCGCTTGGGATTCGGGGTAACTTTTTATAGAGGTTTTCTACCTCGCGGTCCAGGCGGCCAAGCCAAGACCCTCGGTCCCTATCGAAGCCGCGAGACGTGATCCACGACACTCCGATGATGGGATTACGATATACGACGGGGACAGTGAAGGGCGCCCTTCACTGTCTGCCCGGCGGCAGGGTAAGTGCACACCGAGCCCGCCCTTGCTCCTCCACTGCGCCCTCTGCTTTTCAGAGGGTCGCGCGGAGGAACGCCCCATTGGTCCAGTCTGGACCCCACCATGTCAGAATATTGGCCACGACAGTAACATTCCCCGAAGAATAAGAATCTCTTCCCATTCATCGGGGAAGGACACTGCCGCGCCCAGGGTGCACCGTCCACAGCAGCTGCTGTTCCCTCCAGACGTATCGAGAGGGACCGGCAGCCACTGGGCCCACGAGGAGGTTTTCTGACCAAGCACCCCTGAACTATCTCCCTAAGGTAGATTCAGGTACATACAGAAACTATGAGAAAAAACTGTTTTTGAAAAATGTACAAGTTTTATTTGAGCTAGACGGGCGAGCGAGGTCTCTAAAGAAGCGGCTCGTCGCGGGCTAGCTAATTAGAAAATAAAACGAGGTAGGTGCCGAACAAAATTTTGGACTTTTGGTCAAAAAACCAGTTTTTGAACCAAAAAATTTAGGGTTTCAACCTCCAACCTGGGCGCCGGCGCACGGAACGCGGACCAGAGCACAGGGATGAAGGGTGAGTACTATTGCAACTATAATCTAACGTAATTTTGACTAGAAATTTGGAAAAACACTAAATTTTGATGATTTTATCTAAAAAATTCGAAAAATTTCTAAGGGTTGTAGGGAAATTTTTTATTCGCGCGTTTCGGGGGGTGCAATATCGTCAGTACGTAGGCGGACGCCTAGTTAGGTCCAGAAATGCTGAAAACAGCTTCAAAATCGCACGTCCAGAACCGAAAATATGAACGTTTTTGTTTTGAACTATCTCCCTAAGGTAGATTCAGGTACATACAGAAACTATGAGAAAAAACTGTTTTTGAAAAATGTACAAGTTTTATTTGAGCTAGACGGGCGAGCGAGGTCTCTAAAGAAGCGGCTCGTCGCGGGCTAGCTAATTAGAAAATAAAACGAGGTAGGTGCCGAACAAAATTTTGGACTTTTGGTCAAAAAACCAGTTTTTGAACCAAAAAATTTAGGGTTTCAACCTCCAACCTGGGCGCCGGCGCACGGAACGCGGACCAGAGCACAGGGATGAAGGGTGAGTACTATTGCAACTATAATCTAACGTAATTTTGACTAGAAATTTGGAAAAACACTAAATTTTGATGATTTTATCTAAAAAATTCGAAAAATTTCTAAGGGTTGTAGGGAAATTTTTTATTCGCGCGTTTCGGGGGGTGCAATATCGTCAGTACGTAGGCGGACGCCTAGTTAGGTCCAGAAATGCTGAAAACAGCTTCAAAATCGCACGTCCAGAACCGAAAATATGAACGTTTTTGTTTTGAACTATCTCCCTAAGGTAGATTCAGGTACATACAGAAACTATGAGAAAAAACTGTTTTTGAAAAATGTACAAGTTTTATTTGAGCTAGACGGGCGAGCGAGGTCTCTAAAGAAGCGGCTCGTCGCGGGCTAGCTAATTAGAAAATAAAACGAGGTAGGTGCCGAACAAAATTTTGGACTTTTGGTCAAAAAACCAGTTTTTGAACCAAAAAATTTAGGGTTTCAACCTCCAACCTGGGCGCCGGCGCACGGAACGCGGACCAGAGCACAGGGATGAAGGGTGAGTACTATTGCAACTATAATCTAACGTAATTTTGACTAGAAATTTGGAAAAACACTAAATTTTGATGATTTTATCTAAAAAATTCGAAAAATTTCTAAGGGTTGTAGGGAAATTTTTTATTCGCGCGTTTCGGGGGGTGCAATATCGTCAGTACGTAGGCGGACGCCTAGTTAGGTCCAGAAATGCTGAAAACAGCTTCAAAATCGCACGTCCAGAACCGAAAATATGAACGTTTTTGTTTTGAACTATCTCCCTAAGGTAGATTCAGGTACATACAGAAACTATGAGAAAAAACTGTTTTTGAAAAATGTACAAGTTTTATTTGAGCTAGACGGGCGAGCGAGGTCTCTAAAGAAGCGGCTCGTCGCGGGCTAGCTAATTAGAAAATAAAACGAGGTAGGTGCCGAACAAAATTTTGGACTTTTGGTCAAAAAACCAGTTTTTGAACCAAAAAATTTAGGGTTTCAACCTCCAACCTGGGCGCCGGCGCACGGAACGCGGACCAGAGCACAGGGATGAAGGGTGAGTACTATTGCAACTATAATCTAACGTAATTTTGACTAGAAATTTGGAAAAACACTAAATTTTGATGATTTTATCTAAAAAATTCGAAAAATTTCTAAGGGTTGTAGGGAAATTTTTTATTCGCGCGTTTCGGGGGGTGCAATATCGTCAGTACGTAGGCGGACGCCTAGTTATGTCCAGAAATGCTGAAAACAGCTTCAAAATCGCACGTCCAGAACCGAAAATATGAACGTTTTTGTTTTGAACTATCTCCCTAAGGTAGATTCAGGTACATACAGAAACTATGAGAAAAAACTGTTTTTGAAAAATGTACAAGTTTTATTTGAGCTAGACGGGCGAGCGAGGTCTCTAAAGAAGCGGCTCGTCGCGGGCTAGCTAATTAGAAAATAAAACGAGGTAGGTGCCGAACAAAATTTTGGACTTTTGGTCAAAAAACCAGTTTTTGAACCAAAAAATTTAGGGTTTCAACCTCCAACCTGGGCGCCGGCGCACGGAACGCGGACCAGAGCACAGGGATGAAGGGTGAGTACTATTGCAACTATAATCTAACGTAATTTTGACTAGAAATTTGGAAAAACACTAAATTTTGATGATTTTATCTAAAAAATTCGAAAAATTTCTAAGGGTTGTAGGGAAATTTTTTATTCGCGCGTTTCGGGGGGTGCAATATCGTCAGTACGTAGGCGGACGCCTAGTTAGGTCCAGAAATGCTGAAAACAGCTTCAAAATCGCACGTCCAGAACCGAAAATATGAACGTTTTTGTTTTGAACTATCTCCCTAAGGTAGATTCAGGTACATACAGAAACTATGAGAAAAAACTGTTTTTGAAAAATGTACAAGTTTTATTTGAGCTAGACGGGCGAGCGAGGTCTCTAAAGAAGCGGCTCGTCGCGGGCTAGCTAATTAGAAAATAAAACGAGGTAGGTGCCGAACAAAATTTTGGACTTTTGGTCAAAAAACCAGTTTTTGAACCAAAAAATTTAGGGTTTCAACCTCCAACCTGGGCGCCGGCGCACGGAACGCGGACCAGAGCACAGGGATGAAGGGTGAGTACTATTGCAACTATAATCTAACGTAATTTTGACTAGAAATTTGGAAAAACACTAAATTTTGATGATTTTATCTAAAAAATTCGAAAAATTTCTAAGGGTTGTAGGGAAATTTTTTATTCGCGCGTTTCGGGGGGTGCAATATCGTCAGTACGTAGGCGGACGCCTAGTTAGGTCCAGAAATGCTGAAAACAGCTTCAAAATCGCACGTCCAGAACCGAAAATATGAACGTTTTTGTTTTGAACTATCTCCCTAAGGTAGATTCAGGTACATACAGAAACTATGAGAAAAAACTGTTTTTGAAAAATGTACAAGTTTTATTTGAGCTAGACGGGCGAGCGAGGTCTCTAAAGAAGCGGCTCGTCGCGGGCTAGCTAATTAGAAAATAAAACGAGGTAGGTGCCGAACAAAATTTTGGACTTTTGGTCAAAAAACCAGTTTTTGAACCAAAAAATTTAGGGTTTCAACCTCCAACCTGGGCGCCGGCGCACGGAACGCGGACCAGAGCACAGGGATGAAGGGTGAGTACTATTGCAACTATAATCTAACGTAATTTTGACTAGAAATTTGGAAAAACACTAAATTTTGATGATTTTATCTAAAAAATTCGAAAAATTTCTAAGGGTTGTAGGGAAATTTTTTATTCGCGCGTTTCGGGGGGTGCAATATCGTCAGTACGTAGGCGGACGCCTAGTTAGGTCCAGAAATGCTGAAAACAGCTTCAAAATCGCACGTCCAGAACCGAAAATATGAACGTTTTTGTTTTGAACTATCTCCCTAAGGTAGATTCAGGTACATACAGAAACTATGAGAAAAAACTGTTTTTGAAAAATGTACAAGTTTTATTTGAGCTAGACGGGCGAGCGAGGTCTCTAAAGAAGCGGCTCGTCGCGGGCTAGCTAATTAGAAAATAAAACGAGGTAGGTGCCGAACAAAATTTTGGACTTTTGGTCAAAAAACCAGTTTTTGAACCAAAAAATTTAGGGTTTCAACCTCCAACCTGGGCGCCGGCGCACGGAACGCGGACCAGAGCACAGGGATGAAGGGTGAGTACTATTGCAACTATAATCTAACGTAATTTTGACTAGAAATTTGGAAAAACACTAAATTTTGATGATTTTATCTAAAAAATTCGAAAAATTTCTAAGGGTTGTAGGGAAATTTTTTATTCGCGCGTTTCGGGGGGTGCAATATCGTCAGTACGTAGGCGGACGCCTAGTTAGGTCCAGAAATGCTGAAAACAGCTTCAAAATCGCACGTCCAGAACCGAAAATATGAACGTTTTTGTTTTGAACTATCTCCCTAAGGTAGATTCAGGTACATACAGAAACTATGAGAAAAAACTGTTTTTGAAAAATGTACAAGTTTTATTTGAGCTAGACGGGCGAGCGAGGTCTCTAAAGAAGCGGCTCGTCGCGGGCTAGCTAATTAGAAAATAAAACGAGGTAGGTGCCGAACAAAATTTTGGACTTTTGGTCAAAAAACCAGTTTTTGAACCAAAAAATTTAGGGTTTCAACCTCCAACCTGGGCGCCGGCGCACGGAACGCGGACCAGAGCACAGGGATGAAGGGTGAGTACTATTGCAACTATAATCTAACGTAATTTTGACTAGAAATTTGGAAAAACACTAAATTTTGATGATTTTATCTAAAAAATTCGAAAAATTTCTAAGGGTTGTAGGGAAATTTTTTATTCGCGCGTTTCGGGGGGTGCAATATCGTCAGTACGTAGGCGGACGCCTAGTTAGGTCCAGAAATGCTGAAAACAGCTTCAAAATCGCACGTCCAGAACCGAAAATATGAACGTTTTTGTTTTGAACTATCTCCCTAAGGTAGATTCAGGTACATACAGAAACTATGAGAAAAAACTGTTTTTGAAAAATGTACAAGTTTTATTTGAGCTAGACGGGCGAGCGAGGTCTCTAAAGAAGCGGCTCGTCGCGGGCTAGCTAATTAGAAAATAAAACGAGGTAGGTGCCGAACAAAATTTTGGACTTTTGGTCAAAAAACCAGTTTTTGAACCAAAAAATTTAGGGTTTCAACCTCCAACCTGGGCGCCGGCGCACGGAACGCGGACCAGAGCACAGGGATGAAGGGTGAGTACTATTGCAACTATAATCTAACGTAATTTTGACTAGAAATTTGGAAAAACACTAAATTTTGATGATTTTATCTAAAAAATTCGAAAAATTTCTAAGGGTTGTAGGGAAATTTTTTATTCGCGCGTTTCGGGGGGTGCAATATCGTCAGTACGTAGGCGGACGCCTAGTTAGGTCCAGAAATGCTGAAAACAGCTTCAAAATCGCACGTCCAGAACCGAAAATATGAACGTTTTTGTTTTGAACTATCTCCCTAAGGTAGATTCAGGTACATACAGAAACTATGAGAAAAAACTGTTTTTGAAAAATGTACAAGTTTTATTTGAGCTAGACGGGCGAGCGAGGTCTCTAAAGAAGCGGCTCGTCGCGGGCTAGCTAATTAGAAAATAAAACGAGGTAGGTGCCGAACAAAATTTTGGACTTTTGGTCAAAAAACCAGTTTTTGAACCAAAAAATTTAGGGTTTCAACCTCCAACCTGGGCGCCGGCGCACGGAACGCGGACCAGAGCACAGGGATGAAGGGTGAGTACTATTGCAACTATAATCTAACGTAATTTTGACTAGAAATTTGGAAAAACACTAAATTTTGATGATTTTATCTAAAAAATTCGAAAAATTTCTAAGGGTTGTAGGGAAATTTTTTATTCGCGCGTTTCGGGGGGTGCAATATCGTCAGTACGTAGGCGGACGCCTAGTTAGGTCCAGAAATGCTGAAAACAGCTTCAAAATCGCACGTCCAGAACCGAAAATATGAACGTTTTTGTTTTGAACTATCTCCCTAAGGTAGATTCAGGTACATACAGAAACTATGAGAAAAAACTGTTTTTGAAAAATGTACAAGTTTTATTTGAGCTAGACGGGCGAGCGAGGTCTCTAAAGAAGCGGCTCGTCGCGGGCTAGCTAATTAGAAAATAAAACGAGGTAGGTGCCGAACAAAATTTTGGACTTTTGGTCAAAAAACCAGTTTTTGAACCAAAAAATTTAGGGTTTCAACCTCCAACCTGGGCGCCGGCGCACGGAACGCGGACCAGAGCACAGGGATGAAGGGTGAGTACTATTGCAACTATAATCTAACGTAATTTTGACTAGAAATTTGGAAAAACACTAAATTTTGATGATTTTATCTAAAAAATTCGAAAAATTTCTAAGGGTTGTAGGGAAATTTTTTATTCGCGCGTTTCGGGGGGTGCAATATCGTCAGTACGTAGGCGGACGCCTAGTTAGGTCCAGAAATGCTGAAAACAGCTTCAAAATCGCACGTCCAGAACCGAAAATATGAACGTTTTTGTTTTGAACTATCTCCCTAAGGTAGATTCAGGTACATACAGAAACTATGAGAAAAAACTGTTTTTGAAAAATGTACAAGTTTTATTTGAGCTAGACGGGCGAGCGAGGTCTCTAAAGAAGCGGCTCGTCGCGGGCTAGCTAATTAGAAAATAAAACGAGGTAGGTGCCGAACAAAATTTTGGACTTTTGGTCAAAAAACCAGTTTTTGAACCAAAAAATTTAGGGTTTCAACCTCCAACCTGGGCGCCGGCGCACGGAACGCGGACCAGAGCACAGGGATGAAGGGTGAGTACTATTGCAACTATAATCTAACGTAATTTTGACTAGAAATTTGGAAAAACACTAAATTTTGATGATTTTATCTAAAAAATTCGAAAAATTTCTAAGGGTTGTAGGGAAATTTTTTATTCGCGCGTTTCGGGGGGTGCAATATCGTCAGTACGTAGGCGGACGCCTAGTTAGGTCCAGAAATGCTGAAAACAGCTTCAAAATCGCACGTCCAGAACCGAAAATATGAACGTTTTTGTTTTGAACTATCTCCCTTTTTTTTTTTTTTTTTTTTTTTGGGGGGTGAGAAATCATCAAATGACTCCTCCCGCTCTGGGCGGAGCGGAAGGGAGTGTCAGACTCTTACTGACTAAAAAACACCCATGTTCCTTCATTGGCCCTTTATGTTCCAGGGCCGCGGTATCTCTTTCGAACAGTCCCGCAGCCCTGGCAGGCACCGGCCCTTGCGGGCCCCTCCCGTTTGCTGACATCTCTTTGAGGCGCGCGTGGAACACGAACGCGCCGTCGACACGGCCTGCCCGTCGTCATACGACGGACGGACGGCGAGCTAGCCCATTACTCGCCGTCCACAGGCCCGCGCCTACGGTGGCCGAGAGCCATCACGGCGTGGCCCCCGACGCCCGGTGCTTCTCCCGCGGCGGCTGGGACGTGAGGAGGTTCTCTCCCTCTCACGTTCCGCCGCCTCCTTCGCTAGCATGACTGCTTCGCAGAAGGAGGCGACGGCTTCCCATTCCCTCTCGCCCCGGACCATGGCTTGAACCAGGGCCGGGCGCGAGAGGTCGCCGCCGCCAATCGCCGCTACGAGGACACGGCGGTGCTCCTCCCAAGCGGAGCAGACCTCGACGGTGTGCTCCACCGTGTCCTCCGGTCGATCCTCGCAATAGTAGCACCCGGGCGTTTCCTCCCGCCCGATTCGGTACAGGTACCTCCCGAAACAACCGTGTCCGGTGAGGACCTGCGTCAGGCGGAAGGTGAGGGCGCCGTGGCGCCTCTCAAGCCACTCCTCAAAGAGGGGACTTATCGCCACTATCGTGGCGTGCCCTGAACGGGGTTGCGATAGTCGCTCCCTCCATGTCGCCATGAGATCACGGCGGAGGTCTGTCCGCCGCGCGACAATATGCCGCGGCAGCGGAGTTACCCCCAGGCTCTGTACCTCCGCGCGCCACTCGTGCAGGCGCGCGAGGACTATGGCCTCCAGATCCCATGGCGGCAATCCGGCAAGGAGGCTCGCCGCCTCGCGGGAGATCGTGCGGTATCCACGGATGAGCCTTACGGCTACCACCTTTTGGGGCGCGTTCAGGTAGTGCTTGGCACGCAACCTCAGCGAACGCGCCCACACCGGGGCCCCGTAAAGGGCCATGGACCGCAAGATCCCCGCATAGAGCCTCCGGCAGGAGGCGTTTGGCCCCCTCAGGTTGGGCAGGAGCCGCTTGAAGGCAGCCCCGGCCTTTTCCAGTCTGGGAGCCAAACGTCGGAAATGCTCCACGAAGTTCCATCGGCTGTCGAGGACGAGTCCGAGGTACCTCAACGTCGACTCGACGCCGATGGGAACCCCTCCTACCGTGAGTATGGATCCCGACGGTGGCGCGCTCCGAGGCCCATGAAAGCACATGGCCTCGGACTTGTGCAATGCCACCTCGAGACCCAATTGCCGGATCCTCTCAACGACTATCGCAACCCCGCGTGTCATCAATTCGGCCGCCGCCTCGTGCGACCTCCCCTGCGCCAGCACCAGCGTGTCGTCAGCGTAGCAGACTACGCTGACGCCGCTAGGGAGGTCGGCACGTAGCACCCAGTCGTAGCCGATGTTCCACAAGGGCGGCCCCAGAACCGATCCCTGTGGAACACCGCACGACATCTCTCGCCGGTTCCACTCTCCGTTGTGACCAGGGTATATGACGTACCTGTCCGTCAGGTAGTCCCCGACCACACGACGAAGGTAGGTCGGCACCCGGTGATACCGGAGTGCCTCCCTAATGCAGCTCCAGGGCATGGAGTTGAAGGCGTTGGCGATGTCGAGAGACACCGCCAAGACCACCCCACCCCTGGACACCGCAGCCCCCGTCGTGAGGGCTCTCACGCGCATGATGGCGTCCACCGTCGAGCGCCCCTTGCGGAAACCAAATTGGTTGTCCGCAAGATCCGGCCCAATCCCCGCAAGGTGCCCGGCGAGGCGGTTCGCAATGACTCTTTCGAAGAGCTTGCCCACCTCGTCGAGCAACACAATGGGCCGGTATGCGGACGGAGAGTCCGCAGGGCGCCCCGGCTTACGGATGAGGACCAGCTTCCCTGTCTTCCAACGAAGCGGGAACTGGCCTCTCTCCAAGCATGCGCTTAGGAGCCCCTCCAGTCGGGGCCCGAGAGCCTCCAAGGCCAGGACCCAGGCTTTGCCAGGTAAGCCATCGGGTCCCGGGGCGGTATTCCTGGCCTTAAGCCGGTTTACCGCCACTCTCAGGTCTACCCCGGTCACCTCCGGAGTGTCGTCATCGTCGTCTGCGTGGTCCGCTTCCGGCACCGCAAGCGGCGGAGCCATAGGCGGGGGAGGATGTTCCCCTCGCGAAGGGAACAGAGCGCTCACCACCTCCTCCACAAGCTGAGGCCGGAGACTCTGCGTCAGCGGGGGGGCCCAGGTGCGGAGTTTGTCCCGCACCATCTTGTAAGGGCGCCCCCACGGATCACCGTCGAGAGTCTCCAGCATCTCCTCGCGGGCCGCATCTTTGGCCCGCTGGACAGCCTCTCGGAGGGCGGTCTTCGCCGCTCTGTATCCCTCGTACAGCTCCGCCTCAATGGATTCCGCATCCGGAGGTCGGATGCGGAGCCTGCGATGCCTGGCGTACAGGTGCCGCGCGGCGACGCACGCCTCGCGCAGAGACGTCAGCTCTCGCGACCACCAGTACACCTGACGCCGGGCGCTTCCTGGCCGAACTCGGGGCATTGCCACGTCACAGATCTCGGACATGGCCTCCTGGAACCAACCCGCCTCGCTGTTGACATCGGCAGGCCTGCCCGGTGGTGTCACCCAGGCCTGCACGATCGAGGCTTCCAGGAGGAGCTCCCGGTCCAGCTGCTTCAGCGCCCATCGCGGACCACTCGGGGCCTGTCGGACCGGCGCGCTTGAGGGGGCAGAGACATCAAACCGGATATACCGGTGGTCGGAATAGGTCTCCACCTCCTCCATTACGCGCCAGTCAAGGACACGCGGTGACAGAGCGGGGCTGGCGAACGATATGTCCACCACCGACTCGCCCCGCATCCGCACACACGTGGGGACAGAACCCCGATTTAGGACGACCAGGCCTGCCTCCAGAGCCCAGTCCTCCACCATCCTTCCCCGCACGTCTGTGTAACGGGAACCCCAAGCCAAGTTCTTGGCATTGAAGTCCCCGAGCACAAGCACGGGGAGGGAATGGCCTCCGATGACGACACTCAACTCCGCGAGGGAGTTGTGGAACTCGGCGAGAGTTCGGCTCGGGGAGAAGTAGACTCCCGCTACGACTATCTCCCCGAACCGTGCTGCTACGCACCCCTGACCCTTCCTGACACTCTCAAGGGTCGGGGTACCGGCGGCGGCCGACGAAATGATGGCCACTGAGCCGCTAAGGTCCTCCACCCAGTCTTCCCTGGGAGGGACAAAGTACGGCTCAGCGACCACGGCGACGTTAATCGACCACTGCGCCATGCTCTGGAGCAACAGACTCTGAGCACAGGCGCAGTGGTTGATGTTCGCCTGGAGGAGGCGTAATGGGGCCATTATTGGCACTCCATTTCAGCCCCCTCCCGGGCCCCCTGTGAGGGCCCCGCTGCGGGAGTTGCAGCAGTGGCGGCAGCGGCGGCGGCAGCGGCGGCGGCGACGGTGGCGGCGGCTGCGGCGGTGGCGACGGTGGGGGTGGTGGTGGCGGCGGCGGAGGGCCTCCGCCTTCCCCTGCCCCTGGTCCTGGTGGGTTGGGCGCAGGCCTTGCTCCCAGCCCGGTGGTCGGCGGGCTTGCCAGCCGTCGCACATGCAGCGCAGTGCGGCGTGGCGGAGCAAGCCGCGGCCATGTGACCGGGCTGACTGCATCGGAAGCAGAGGCTGCTGCGGTCCACCTCCGAGGTGCATTGCACCGACACGTGGTGCCCCACGTGGCAGCGGAAGCACCTCAGAGGCCTGGGCTCCAGCAGCTTCACCTGCGCCGAAACCCACCCCACCAGGAGCCTACGACCCTCCACGATTTTCCTGGCCGCCGTCACAGGGCAGCTTACCATGACGGTACGCATGCCCCTGTGGTCCGGACGTAGGGTGCCTGCCTTGACCAGCTCGGCAGGGCACCCCCCGGTCCTGGTGACGGCGGCCACCACCTCCTCCTCGGTGACCGAGTCGTCCAGACCCATGATGCGCAGGTCTGCGCATTTCACGGGCCTGGACACTCGGGCCTCGTCCGCATTTAGGGACGCTCTGAGCTTTTCAGCCAGAGCGTCAGCGGACGAGCCACTGTTCTCACCGGGGATCTCCAGCACTCGCGCCCCTGTCGCGGTGACCTTAAGCCGGAGGCCCCCGGTGATCCCGAGTTCTCCGAGATCCACCGTCGCTTTCGCCTTGGCCAGCACGTCGCGGTAGGACACGCCCCGCTTCTCCGCGTCCGGCTGTAGCGTTATAACTACAGCTGCGGTCTTCGGGGCGCGGAGCCTAGCCGCGACGCTACGTGCCTTTTGCTGGCGCTTCCGTTCTGCGCGCCTTGCCTTTTTGGCCGCTTTCCTCCCCCTCTGCTTCTCGCCGACCACCTGCCACCCGGCTTCGGCCGCGACTGGGTTAGGGGGCGGGGGCGGGGGGAGCGGCCGCTGCTGCTGCCGCTGCGGCGGTGGCGGCTGGCCCGCCGCTGGCGCTGGCGGTTTTGCCGCCGCCTTCCCCTTTTTTTGGGCCACCGCCTTGCCCGTCTTCTGGGCCACCGCCCCCTTAGCCGGCGCCGGTTTCGCCGGAGCCGGCTTCTCAGGGGCCAACACAGCCCTGCCGGAGGGCTGGCTGGACGGCCCCGATCTGGGGGCGGCAGCCGCGGCAGCATATGAGGCCGCCCTCGGGCCCGTGGGGGCCTTGTTAGCAGCCAGGGGGGGGCGCAGGACAATGCCCTCCAGGACGGAGAACCGCGCCTGGAAGGCGGCCAGCTCTTGGCGAACCAGGGCAAGCACCTGGTTCTCCACAGGCTGGCCTTGCCGCTGCTGGCCCCCCTTTTGGGCCGCCTCGCGGGAGCCGGTCTCGCGCAGACCGGCCAGGTCTGCTCGGAGCTCCCCATTCTCCTTTTGGAGAAGCTCCGTAGCAGCCGTCAGGCGGGCGACCTCCGCCCGCAGTTTGGCCACCTCGCCTGACGGAGGCCTCGCGTAGGCGGCCTCCGCTGCCGCCAAAATGGAGGCGGAAGCCGCAGGTATGGCCGCAAACTTGGTCGATGGCTTCATTTTATGGGCCACCGCCTTTAATGCGGCCTCCACCTCCGCCGCAAACCTGGACTTACGCTCCTCCTCGGAGCCGCCAGTTGCATCCGCCTCGTCAGAGGTGCCCGAAAGGGACACCACGTGACCGGCCACCACCGGGGGCCGCCCCTCCTCGGCAAGCCGCGTCGCTCTCTCGGCCGCCGCTGCGAGACCCCGCCCCTTGCCCCGGATCCCACCACGCCTGCTGGTGGGGATCTTGCGGGCCGAGGCCAGCTCGCCTTCGGAAGACGACCCATGGTCGCCCTCCGGCCAGGACCGCTTGCGGAAGAACTTAGAGTTCTCCGCAGCAGCAGTCCTGGTCCTCTCACGGCGGGAGGAGCTCTCTGAGCCTCCTCCCGCGCTCACATCGCTGGATGCGGCGTCGGCCTCCGACACCGCATCCCTCCTCTCTTCACAATTGCCTTCGGCAATGTTTTTGTTGGTGTTGTTTGTTTTGTTTGTGTTTGTATCCATATCTGTTCCCACGAGTAGTGGGGGAATTAAAAAGTCCGTCTGGGGTACCCCCTGTACCCAGATAAGCCTGCGGATTTTAACCCATAACCCGCCAGAGGGTCGGCTGGTACTCTGGCGGGGGGACGCACTAGCGACTGATTTACCCGTCAGCCATACATCCCCTCGCGGTGCGGCGCCGCTTGGGATTCGGGGTAACTTTTTATAGAGGTTTTCTACCTCGCGGTCCGGGCGGCCAAGCCAAGACCCTCGGTCCCTATCGAAGCCGCGAGACGTGATCCACGACACTCCGATGATGGGATTACGATATACGACGGGGACAGTGAAGGACGCAGCCCTTCACTGTCTGCCCGGCGGCAGGGTAAGTGCACACCGAGCCCGCCCTTGCTCCTCCACTGCGCCCTCTGCTTTTCAGAGGGTCGCGCGGAGGAACGCCCCATTGGTCCAGTCTGGACCCCACCATGTCAGAATATTGGCCACGACAGTAACATTCCCCGAGGAATAAGAATCTCTTCCCATTCATCGGGGAAGGATACTGCCGCGCCCAGGGTGCACCGTCCACAGCAGCTGCTGTTCCCTCCAGACGTATCGAGAGGGACCGGCAGCCACTGGGCCCACGAGGAGGTTTTCTGACCAAGCACCCCATGAACTATCTCCCTAAGGTAGATTCAGGTACATACAGAAACTATGAGAAAAAACTGTTTTTGAAAAATGTACAAGTTTTATTTGAGCTAGACGGGCGAGCGAGGTCTCTAAAGAAGCGGCTCGTCGCGGGCTAGCTAATTAGAAAATAAAACGAGGTAGGTGCCGAACAAAATTTTGGACTTTTGGTCAAAAAACCAGTTTTTGAACCAAAAAATTTAGGGTTTCAACCTCCAACCTGGGCGCCGGCGCACGGAACGCGGACCAGAGCACAGGGATGAAGGGTGAGTACTATTGCAACTATAATCTAACGTAATTTTGACTAGAAATTTGGAAAAACACTAAATTTTGATGATTTTATCTAAAAAATTCGAAAAATTTCTAAGGGTTGTAGGGAAATTTTTTATTCGCGCGTTTCGGGGGGTGCAATATCGTCAGTACGTAGGCGGACGCCTAGTTAGGTCCAGAAATGCTGAAAACAGCTTCAAAATCGCACGTCCAGAACCGAAAATATGAACGTTTTTGTTTTGAACTATCTCCCTAAGGTAGATTCAGGTACATACAGAAACTATGAGAAAAAACTGTTTTTGAAAAATGTACAAGTTTTATTTGAGCTAGACGGGCGAGCGAGGTCTCTAAAGAAGCGGCTCGTCGCGGGCTAGCTAATTAGAAAATAAAACGAGGTAGGTGCCGAACAAAATTTTGGACTTTTGGTCAAAAAACCAGTTTTTGAACCAAAAAATTTAGGGTTTCAACCTCCAACCTGGGCGCCGGCGCACGGAACGCGGACCAGAGCACAGGGATGAAGGGTGAGTACTATTGCAACTATAATCTAACGTAATTTTGACTAGAAATTTGGAAAAACACTAAATTTTGATGATTTTATCTAAAAAATTCGAAAAATTTCTAAGGGTTGTAGGGAAATTTTTTATTCGCGCGTTTCGGGGGGTGCAATATCGTCAGTACGTAGGCGGACGCCTAGTTAGGTCCAGAAATGCTGAAAACAGCTTCAAAATCGCACGTCCAGAACCGAAAATATGAACGTTTTTGTTTTGAACTATCTCCCTAAGGTAGATTCAGGTACATACAGAAACTATGAGAAAAAACTGTTTTTGAAAAATGTACAAGTTTTATTTGAGCTAGACGGGCGAGCGAGGTCTCTAAAGAAGCGGCTCGTCGCGGGCTAGCTAATTAGAAAATAAAACGAGGTAGGTGCCGAACAAAATTTTGGACTTTTGGTCAAAAAACCAGTTTTTGAACCAAAAAATTTAGGGTTTCAACCTCCAACCTGGGCGCCGGCGCACGGAACGCGGACCAGAGCACAGGGATGAAGGGTGAGTACTATTGCAACTATAATCTAACGTAATTTTGACTAGAAATTTGGAAAAACACTAAATTTTGATGATTTTATCTAAAAAATTCGAAAAATTTCTAAGGGTTGTAGGGAAATTTTTTATTCGCGCGTTTCGGGGGGTGCAATATCGTCAGTACGTAGGCGGACGCCTAGTTAGGTCCAGAAATGCTGAAAACAGCTTCAAAATCGCACGTCCAGAACCGAAAATATGAACGTTTTTGTTTTGAACTATCTCCCTAAGGTAGATTCAGGTACATACAGAAACTATGAGAAAAAACTGTTTTTGAAAAATGTACAAGTTTTATTTGAGCTAGACGGGCGAGCGAGGTCTCTAAAGAAGCGGCTCGTCGCGGGCTAGCTAATTAGAAAATAAAACGAGGTAGGTGCCGAACAAAATTTTGGACTTTTGGTCAAAAAACCAGTTTTTGAACCAAAAAATTTAGGGTTTCAACCTCCAACCTGGGCGCCGGCGCACGGAACGCGGACCAGAGCACAGGGATGAAGGGTGAGTACTATTGCAACTATAATCTAACGTAATTTTGACTAGAAATTTGGAAAAACACTAAATTTTGATGATTTTATCTAAAAAATTCGAAAAATTTCTAAGGGTTGTAGGGAAATTTTTTATTCGCGCGTTTCGGGGGGTGCAATATCGTCAGTACGTAGGCGGACGCCTAGTTAGGTCCAGAAATGCTGAAAACAGCTTCAAAATCGCACGTCCAGAACCGAAAATATGAACGTTTTTGTTTTGAACTATCTCCCTAAGGTAGATTCAGGTACATACAGAAACTATGAGAAAAAACTGTTTTTGAAAAATGTACAAGTTTTATTTGAGCTAGACGGGCGAGCGAGGTCTCTAAAGAAGCGGCTCGTCGCGGGCTAGCTAATTAGAAAATAAAACGAGGTAGGTGCCGAACAAAATTTTGGACTTTTGGTCAAAAAACCAGTTTTTGAACCAAAAAATTTAGGGTTTCAACCTCCAACCTGGGCGCCGGCGCACGGAACGCGGACCAGAGCACAGGGATGAAGGGTGAGTACTATTGCAACTATAATCTAACGTAATTTTGACTAGAAATTTGGAAAAACACTAAATTTTGATGATTTTATCTAAAAAATTCGAAAAATTTCTAAGGGTTGTAGGGAAATTTTTTATTCGCGCGTTTCGGGGGGTGCAATATCGTCAGTACGTAGGCGGACGCCTAGTTAGGTCCAGAAATGCTGAAAACAGCTTCAAAATCGCACGTCCAGAACCGAAAATATGAACGTTTTTGTTTTGAACTATCTCCCTAAGGTAGATTCAGGTACATACAGAAACTATGAGAAAAAACTGTTTTTGAAAAATGTACAAGTTTTATTTGAGCTAGACGGGCGAGCGAGGTCTCTAAAGAAGCGGCTCGTCGCGGGCTAGCTAATTAGAAAATAAAACGAGGTAGGTGCCGAACAAAATTTTGGACTTTTGGTCAAAAAACCAGTTTTTGAACCAAAAAATTTAGGGTTTCAACCTCCAACCTGGGCGCCGGCGCACGGAACGCGGACCAGAGCACAGGGATGAAGGGTGAGTACTATTGCAACTATAATCTAACGTAATTTTGACTAGAAATTTGGAAAAACACTAAATTTTGATGATTTTATCTAAAAAATTCGAAAAATTTCTAAGGGTTGTAGGGAAATTTTTTATTCGCGCGTTTCGGGGGGTGCAATATCGTCAGTACGTAGGCGGACGCCTAGTTAGGTCCAGAAATGCTGAAAACAGCTTCAAAATCGCACGTCCAGAACCGAAAATATGAACGTTTTTGTTTTGAACTATCTCCCTAAGGTAGATTCAGGTACATACAGAAACTATGAGAAAAAACTGTTTTTGAAAAATGTACAAGTTTTATTTGAGCTAGACGGGCGAGCGAGGTCTCTAAAGAAGCGGCTCGTCGCGGGCTAGCTAATTAGAAAATAAAACGAGGTAGGTGCCGAACAAAATTTTGGACTTTTGGTCAAAAAACCAGTTTTTGAACCAAAAAATTTAGGGTTTCAACCTCCAACCTGGGCGCCGGCGCACGGAACGCGGACCAGAGCACAGGGATGAAGGGTGAGTACTATTGCAACTATAATCTAACGTAATTTTGACTAGAAATTTGGAAAAACACTAAATTTTGATGATTTTATCTAAAAAATTCGAAAAATTTCTAAGGGTTGTAGGGAAATTTTTTATTCGCGCGTTTCGGGGGGTGCAATATCGTCAGTACGTAGGCGGACGCCTAGTTAGGTCCAGAAATGCTGAAAACAGCTTCAAAATCGCACGTCCAGAACCGAAAATATGAACGTTTTTGTTTTGAACTATCTCCCTAAGGTAGATTCAGGTACATACAGAAACTATGAGAAAAAACTGTTTTTGAAAAATGTACAAGTTTTATTTGAGCTAGACGGGCGAGCGAGGTCTCTAAAGAAGCGGCTCGTCGCGGGCTAGCTAATTAGAAAATAAAACGAGGTAGGTGCCGAACAAAATTTTGGACTTTTGGTCAAAAAACCAGTTTTTGAACCAAAAAATTTAGGGTTTCAACCTCCAACCTGGGCGCCGGCGCACGGAACGCGGACCAGAGCACAGGGATGAAGGGTGAGTACTATTGCAACTATAATCTAACGTAATTTTGACTAGAAATTTGGAAAAACACTAAATTTTGATGATTTTATCTAAAAAATTCGAAAAATTTCTAAGGGTTGTAGGGAAATTTTTTATTCGCGCGTTTCGGGGGGTGCAATATCGTCAGTACGTAGGCGGACGCCTAGTTAGGTCCAGAAATGCTGAAAACAGCTTCAAAATCGCACGTCCAGAACCGAAAATATGAACGTTTTTGTTTTGAACTATCTCCCTAAGGTAGATTCAGGTACATACAGAAACTATGAGAAAAAACTGTTTTTGAAAAATGTACAAGTTTTATTTGAGCTAGACGGGCGAGCGAGGTCTCTAAAGAAGCGGCTCGTCGCGGGCTAGCTAATTAGAAAATAAAACGAGGTAGGTGCCGAACAAAATTTTGGACTTTTGGTCAAAAAACCAGTTTTTGAACCAAAAAATTTAGGGTTTCAACCTCCAACCTGGGCGCCGGCGCACGGAACGCGGACCAGAGCACAGGGATGAAGGGTGAGTACTATTGCAACTATAATCTAACGTAATTTTGACTAGAAATTTGGAAAAACACTAAATTTTGATGATTTTATCTAAAAAATTCGAAAAATTTCTAAGGGTTGTAGGGAAATTTTTTATTCGCGCGTTTCGGGGGGTGCAATATCGTCAGTACGTAGGCGGACGCCTAGTTAGGTCCAGAAATGCTGAAAACAGCTTCAAAATCGCACGTCCAGAACCGAAAATATGAACGTTTTTGTTTTGAACTATCTCCCTAAGGTAGATTCAGGTACATACAGAAACTATGAGAAAAAACTGTTTTTGAAAAATGTACAAGTTTTATTTGAGCTAGACGGGCGAGCGAGGTCTCTAAAGAAGCGGCTCGTCGCGGGCTAGCTAATTAGAAAATAAAACGAGGTAGGTGCCGAACAAAATTTTGGACTTTTGGTCAAAAAACCAGTTTTTGAACCAAAAAATTTAGGGTTTCAACCTCCAACCTGGGCGCCGGCGCACGGAACGCGGACCAGAGCACAGGGATGAAGGGTGAGTACTATTGCAACTATAATCTAACGTAATTTTGACTAGAAATTTGGAAAAACACTAAATTTTGATGATTTTATCTAAAAAATTCGAAAAATTTCTAAGGGTTGTAGGGAAATTTTTTATTCGCGCGTTTCGGGGGGTGCAATATCGTCAGTACGTAGGCGGACGCCTAGTTAGGTCCAGAAATGCTGAAAACAGCTTCAAAATCGCACGTCCAGAACCGAAAATATGAACGTTTTTGTTTTGAACTATCTCCCTAAGGTAGATTCAGGTACATACAGAAACTATGAGAAAAAACTGTTTTTGAAAAATGTACAAGTTTTATTTGAGCTAGACGGGCGAGCGAGGTCTCTAAAGAAGCGGCTCGTCGCGGGCTAGCTAATTAGAAAATAAAACGAGGTAGGTGCCGAACAAAATTTTGGACTTTTGGTCAAAAAACCAGTTTTTGAACCAAAAAATTTAGGGTTTCAACCTCCAACCTGGGCGCCGGCGCACGGAACGCGGACCAGAGCACAGGGATGAAGGGTGAGTACTATTGCAACTATAATCTAACGTAATTTTGACTAGAAATTTGGAAAAACACTAAATTTTGATGATTTTATCTAAAAAATTCGAAAAATTTCTAAGGGTTGTAGGGAAATTTTTTATTCGCGCGTTTCGGGGGGTGCAATATCGTCAGTACGTAGGCGGACGCCTAGTTAGGTCCAGAAATGCTGAAAACAGCTTCAAAATCGCACGTCCAGAACCGAAAATATGAACGTTTTTGTTTTGAACTATCTCCCTAAGGTAGATTCAGGTACATACAGAAACTATGAGAAAAAACTGTTTTTGAAAAATGTACAAGTTTTATTTGAGCTAGACGGGCGAGCGAGGTCTCTAAAGAAGCGGCTCGTCGCGGGCTAGCTAATTAGAAAATAAAACGAGGTAGGTGCCGAACAAAATTTTGGACTTTTGGTCAAAAAACCAGTTTTTGAACCAAAAAATTTAGGGTTTCAACCTCCAACCTGGGCGCCGGCGCACGGAACGCGGACCAGAGCACAGGGATGAAGGGTGAGTACTATTGCAACTATAATCTAACGTAATTTTGACTAGAAATTTGGAAAAACACTAAATTTTGATGATTTTATCTAAAAAATTCGAAAAATTTCTAAGGGTTGTAGGGAAATTTTTTATTCGCGCGTTTCGGGGGGTGCAATATCGTCAGTACGTAGGCGGACGCCTAGTTAGGTCCAGAAATGCTGAAAACAGCTTCAAAATCGCACGTCCAGAACCGAAAATATGAACGTTTTTGTTTTGAACTATCTCCCTAAGGTAGATTCAGGTACATACAGAAACTATGAGAAAAAACTGTTTTTGAAAAATGTACAAGTTTTATTTGAGCTAGACGGGCGAGCGAGGTCTCTAAAGAAGCGGCTCGTCGCGGGCTAGCTAATTAGAAAATAAAACGAGGTAGGTGCCGAACAAAATTTTGGACTTTTGGTCAAAAAACCAGTTTTTGAACCAAAAAATTTAGGGTTTCAACCTCCAACCTGGGCGCCGGCGCACGGAACGCGGACCAGAGCACAGGGATGAAGGGTGAGTACTATTGCAACTATAATCTAACGTAATTTTGACTAGAAATTTGGAAAAACACTAAATTTTGATGATTTTATCTAAAAAATTCGAAAAATTTCTAAGGGTTGTAGGGAAATTTTTTATTCGCGCGTTTCGGGGGGTGCAATATCGTCAGTACGTAGGCGGACGCCTAGTTAGGTCCAGAAATGCTGAAAACAGCTTCAAAATCGCACGTCCAGAACCGAAAATATGAACGTTTTTGTTTTGAACTATCTCCCTAAGGTAGATTCAGGTACATACAGAAACTATGAGAAAAAACTGTTTTTGAAAAATGTACAAGTTTTATTTGAGCTAGACGGGCGAGCGAGGTCTCTAAAGAAGCGGCTCGTCGCGGGCTAGCTAATTAGAAAATAAAACGAGGTAGGTGCCGAACAAAATTTTGGACTTTTGGTCAAAAAACCAGTTTTTGAACCAAAAAATTTAGGGTTTCAACCTCCAACCTGGGCGCCGGCGCACGGAACGCGGACCAGAGCACAGGGATGAAGGGTGAGTACTATTGCAACTATAATCTAACGTAATTTTGACTAGAAATTTGGAAAAACACTAAATTTTGATGATTTTATCTAAAAAATTCGAAAAATTTCTAAGGGTTGTAGGGAAATTTTTTATTCGCGCGTTTCGGGGGGTGCAATATCGTCAGTACGTAGGCGGACGCCTAGTTAGGTCCAGAAATGCTGAAAACAGCTTCAAAATCGCACGTCCAGAACCGAAAATATGAACGTTTTTGTTTTGAACTATCTCCCTAAGGTAGATTCAGGTACATACAGAAACTATGAGAAAAAACTGTTTTTGAAAAATGTACAAGTTTTATTTGAGCTAGACGGGCGAGCGAGGTCTCTAAAGAAGCGGCTCGTCGCGGGCTAGCTAATTAGAAAATAAAACGAGGTAGGTGCCGAACAAAATTTTGGACTTTTGGTCAAAAAACCAGTTTTTGAACCAAAAAATTTAGGGTTTCAACCTCCAACCTGGGCGCCGGCGCACGGAACGCGGACCAGAGCACAGGGATGAAGGGTGAGTACTATTGCAACTATAATCTAACGTAATTTTGACTAGAAATTTGGAAAAACACTAAATTTTGATGATTTTATCTAAAAAATTCGAAAAATTTCTAAGGGTTGTAGGGAAATTTTTTATTCGCGCGTTTCGGGGGGTGCAATATCGTCAGTACGTAGGCGGACGCCTAGTTAGGTCCAGAAATGCTGAAAACAGCTTCAAAATCGCACGTCCAGAACCGAAAATATGAACGTTTTTGTTTTGAACTATCTCCCTAAGGTAGATTCAGGTACATACAGAAACTATGAGAAAAAACTGTTTTTGAAAAATGTACAAGTTTTATTTGAGCTAGACGGGCGAGCGAGGTCTCTAAAGAAGCGGCTCGTCGCGGGCTAGCTAATTAGAAAATAAAACGAGGTAGGTGCCGAACAAAATTTTGGACTTTTGGTCAAAAAACCAGTTTTTGAACCAAAAAATTTAGGGTTTCAACCTCCAACCTGGGCGCCGGCGCACGGAACGCGGACCAGAGCACAGGGATGAAGGGTGAGTACTATTGCAACTATAATCTAACGTAATTTTGACTAGAAATTTGGAAAAACACTAAATTTTGATGATTTTATCTAAAAAATTCGAAAAATTTCTAAGGGTTGTAGGGAAATTTTTTATTCGCGCGTTTCGGGGGGTGCAATATCGTCAGTACGTAGGCGGACGCCTAGTTAGGTCCAGAAATGCTGAAAACAGCTTCAAAATCGCACGTCCAGAACCGAAAATATGAACGTTTTTGTTTTGAACTATCTCCCTAAGGTAGATTCAGGTACATACAGAAACTATGAGAAAAAACTGTTTTTGAAAAATGTACAAGTTTTATTTGAGCTAGACGGGCGAGCGAGGTCTCTAAAGAAGCGGCTCGTCGCGGGCTAGCTAATTAGAAAATAAAACGAGGTAGGTGCCGAACAAAATTTTGGACTTTTGGTCAAAAAACCAGTTTTTGAACCAAAAAATTTAGGGTTTCAACCTCCAACCTGGGCGCCGGCGCACGGAACGCGGACCAGAGCACAGGGATGAAGGGTGAGTACTATTGCAACTATAATCTAACGTAATTTTGACTAGAAATTTGGAAAAACACTAAATTTTGATGATTTTATCTAAAAAATTCGAAAAATTTCTAAGGGTTGTAGGGAAATTTTTTATTCGCGCGTTTCGGGGGGTGCAATATCGTCAGTACGTAGGCGGACGCCTAGTTAGGTCCAGAAATGCTGAAAACAGCTTCAAAATCGCACGTCCAGAACCGAAAATATGAACGTTTTTGTTTTGAACTATCTCCCTAAGGTAGATTCAGGTACATACAGAAACTATGAGAAAAAACTGTTTTTGAAAAATGTACAAGTTTTATTTGAGCTAGACGGGCGAGCGAGGTCTCTAAAGAAGCGGCTCGTCGCGGGCTAGCTAATTAGAAAATAAAACGAGGTAGGTGCCGAACAAAATTTTGGACTTTTGGTCAAAAAACCAGTTTTTGAACCAAAAAATTTAGGGTTTCAACCTCCAACCTGGGCGCCGGCGCACGGAACGCGGACCAGAGCACAGGGATGAAGGGTGAGTACTATTGCAACTATAATCTAACGTAATTTTGACTAGAAATTTGGAAAAACACTAAATTTTGATGATTTTATCTAAAAAATTCGAAAAATTTCTAAGGGTTGTAGGGAAATTTTTTATTCGCGCGTTTCGGGGGGTGCAATATCGTCAGTACGTAGGCGGACGCCTAGTTAGGTCCAGAAATGCTGAAAACAGCTTCAAAATCGCACGTCCAGAACCGAAAATATGAACGTTTTTGTTTTGAACTATCTCCCTAAGGTAGATTCAGGTACATACAGAAACTATGAGAAAAAACTGTTTTTGAAAAATGTACAAGTTTTATTTGAGCTAGACGGGCGAGCGAGGTCTCTAAAGAAGCGGCTCGTCGCGGGCTAGCTAATTAGAAAATAAAACGAGGTAGGTGCCGAACAAAATTTTGGACTTTTGGTCAAAAAACCAGTTTTTGAACCAAAAAATTTAGGGTTTCAACCTCCAACCTGGGCGCCGGCGCACGGAACGCGGACCAGAGCACAGGGATGAAGGGTGAGTACTATTGCAACTATAATCTAACGTAATTTTGACTAGAAATTTGGAAAAACACTAAATTTTGATGATTTTATCTAAAAAATTCGAAAAATTTCTAAGGGTTGTAGGGAAATTTTTTATTCGCGCGTTTCGGGGGGTGCAATATCGTCAGTACGTAGGCGGACGCCTAGTTATGTCCAGAAATGCTGAAAACAGCTTCAAAATCGCACGTCCAGAACCGAAAATATGAACGTTTTTGTTTTGAACTATCTCCCTAAGGTAGATTCAGGTACATACAGAAACTATGAGAAAAAACTGTTTTTGAAAAATGTACAAGTTTTATTTGAGCTAGACGGGCGAGCGAGGTCTCTAAAGAAGCGGCTCGTCGCGGGCTAGCTAATTAGAAAATAAAACGAGGTAGGTGCCGAACAAAATTTTGGACTTTTGGTCAAAAAACCAGTTTTTGAACCAAAAAATTTAGGGTTTCAACCTCCAACCTGGGCGCCGGCGCACGGAACGCGGACCAGAGCACAGGGATGAAGGGTGAGTACTATTGCAACTATAATCTAACGTAATTTTGACTAGAAATTTGGAAAAACACTAAATTTTGATGATTTTATCTAAAAAATTCGAAAAATTTCTAAGGGTTGTAGGGAAATTTTTTATTCGCGCGTTTCGGGGGGTGCAATATCGTCAGTACGTAGGCGGACGCCTAGTTAGGTCCAGAAATGCTGAAAACAGCTTCAAAATCGCACGTCCAGAACCGAAAATATGAACGTTTTTGTTTTGAACTATCTCCCTAAGGTAGATTCAGGTACATACAGAAACTATGAGAAAAAACTGTTTTTGAAAAATGTACAAGTTTTATTTGAGCTAGACGGGCGAGCGAGGTCTCTAAAGAAGCGGCTCGTCGCGGGCTAGCTAATTAGAAAATAAAACGAGGTAGGTGCCGAACAAAATTTTGGACTTTTGGTCAAAAAACCAGTTTTTGAACCAAAAAATTTAGGGTTTCAACCTCCAACCTGGGCGCCGGCGCACGGAACGCGGACCAGAGCACAGGGATGAAGGGTGAGTACTATTGCAACTATAATCTAACGTAATTTTGACTAGAAATTTGGAAAAACACTAAATTTTGATGATTTTATCTAAAAAATTCGAAAAATTTCTAAGGGTTGTAGGGAAATTTTTTATTCGCGCGTTTCGGGGGGTGCAATATCGTCAGTACGTAGGCGGACGCCTAGTTAGGTCCAGAAATGCTGAAAACAGCTTCAAAATCGCACGTCCAGAACCGAAAATATGAACGTTTTTGTTTTGAACTATCTCCCTAAGGTAGATTCAGGTACATACAGAAACTATGAGAAAAAACTGTTTTTGAAAAATGTACAAGTTTTATTTGAGCTAGACGGGCGAGCGAGGTCTCTAAAGAAGCGGCTCGTCGCGGGCTAGCTAATTAGAAAATAAAACGAGGTAGGTGCCGAACAAAATTTTGGACTTTTGGTCAAAAAACCAGTTTTTGAACCAAAAAATTTAGGGTTTCAACCTCCAACCTGGGCGCCGGCGCACGGAACGCGGACCAGAGCACAGGGATGAAGGGTGAGTACTATTGCAACTATAATCTAACGTAATTTTGACTAGAAATTTGGAAAAACACTAAATTTTGATGATTTTATCTAAAAAATTCGAAAAATTTCTAAGGGTTGTAGGGAAATTTTTTATTCGCGCGTTTCGGGGGGTGCAATATCGTCAGTACGTAGGCGGACGCCTAGTTAGGTCCAGAAATGCTGAAAACAGCTTCAAAATCGCACGTCCAGAACCGAAAATATGAACGTTTTTGTTTTGAACTATCTCCCTAAGGTAGATTCAGGTACATACAGAAACTATGAGAAAAAACTGTTTTTGAAAAATGTACAAGTTTTATTTGAGCTAGACGGGCGAGCGAGGTCTCTAAAGAAGCGGCTCGTCGCGGGCTAGCTAATTAGAAAATAAAACGAGGTAGGTGCCGAACAAAATTTTGGACTTTTGGTCAAAAAACCAGTTTTTGAACCAAAAAATTTAGGGTTTCAACCTCCAACCTGGGCGCCGGCGCACGGAACGCGGACCAGAGCACAGGGATGAAGGGTGAGTACTATTGCAACTATAATCTAACGTAATTTTGACTAGAAATTTGGAAAAACACTAAATTTTGATGATTTTATCTAAAAAATTCGAAAAATTTCTAAGGGTTGTAGGGAAATTTTTTATTCGCGCGTTTCGGGGGGTGCAATATCGTCAGTACGTAGGCGGACGCCTAGTTATGTCCAGAAATGCTGAAAACAGCTTCAAAATCGCACGTCCAGAACCGAAAATATGAACGTTTTTGTTTTGAACTATCTCCCTAAGGTAGATTCAGGTACATACAGAAACTATGAGAAAAAACTGTTTTTGAAAAATGTACAAGTTTTATTTGAGCTAGACGGGCGAGCGAGGTCTCTAAAGAAGCGGCTCGTCGCGGGCTAGCTAATTAGAAAATAAAACGAGGTAGGTGCCGAACAAAATTTTGGACTTTTGGTCAAAAAACCAGTTTTTGAACCAAAAAATTTAGGGTTTCAACCTCCAACCTGGGCGCCGGCGCACGGAACGCGGACCAGAGCACAGGGATGAAGGGTGAGTACTATTGCAACTATAATCTAACGTAATTTTGACTAGAAATTTGGAAAAACACTAAATTTTGATGATTTTATCTAAAAAATTCGAAAAATTTCTAAGGGTTGTAGGGAAATTTTTTATTCGCGCGTTTCGGGGGGTGCAATATCGTCAGTACGTAGGCGGACGCCTAGTTAGGTCCAGAAATGCTGAAAACAGCTTCAAAATCGCACGTCCAGAACCGAAAATATGAACGTTTTTGTTTTGAACTATCTCCCTAAGGTAGATTCAGGTACATACAGAAACTATGAGAAAAAACTGTTTTTGAAAAATGTACAAGTTTTATTTGAGCTAGACGGGCGAGCGAGGTCTCTAAAGAAGCGGCTCGTCGCGGGCTAGCTAATTAGAAAATAAAACGAGGTAGGTGCCGAACAAAATTTTGGACTTTTGGTCAAAAAACCAGTTTTTGAACCAAAAAATTTAGGGTTTCAACCTCCAACCTGGGCGCCGGCGCACGGAACGCGGACCAGAGCACAGGGATGAAGGGTGAGTACTATTGCAACTATAATCTAACGTAATTTTGACTAGAAATTTGGAAAAACACTAAATTTTGATGATTTTATCTAAAAAATTCGAAAAATTTCTAAGGGTTGTAGGGAAATTTTTTATTCGCGCGTTTCGGGGGGTGCAATATCGTCAGTACGTAGGCGGACGCCTAGTTAGGTCCAGAAATGCTGAAAACAGCTTCAAAATCGCACGTCCAGAACCGAAAATATGAACGTTTTTGTTTTGAACTATCTCCCTAAGGTAGATTCAGGTACATACAGAAACTATGAGAAAAAACTGTTTTTGAAAAATGTACAAGTTTTATTTGAGCTAGACGGGCGAGCGAGGTCTCTAAAGAAGCGGCTCGTCGCGGGCTAGCTAATTAGAAAATAAAACGAGGTAGGTGCCGAACAAAATTTTGGACTTTTGGTCAAAAAACCAGTTTTTGAACCAAAAAATTTAGGGTTTCAACCTCCAACCTGGGCGCCGGCGCACGGAACGCGGACCAGAGCACAGGGATGAAGGGTGAGTACTATTGCAACTATAATCTAACGTAATTTTGACTAGAAATTTGGAAAAACACTAAATTTTGATGATTTTATCTAAAAAATTCGAAAAATTTCTAAGGGTTGTAGGGAAATTTTTTATTCGCGCGTTTCGGGGGGTGCAATATCGTCAGTACGTAGGCGGACGCCTAGTTAGGTCCAGAAATGCTGAAAACAGCTTCAAAATCGCACGTCCAGAACCGAAAATATGAACGTTTTTGTTTTGAACTATCTCCCTAAGGTAGATTCAGGTACATACAGAAACTATG